>JAJPUD010006102.1:0-53194 GCA_023553655.1 Myrmecobius fasciatus | reverse complement strand
TGTCTTTTTGCCCCTAGCACTGGTCATATATTATATGTTTAATAAGTACTTGTTGATTGATTTTCTAGTAAACCTTTATCATCTTGAGAAAGCCTCTGAACCCTGCAACATACTATACAAATAAAAAGTGAAAGAAAGCTGGGGAAGCACTATCCATGTTTCTTTTTCTTTTCCCATCTTTATTTCCCATTGTTGCAGAATATGGAAACTAGATGGCTGGTAAAATTTGGTTATTTGGAAAGTCTGGATAAAGCTAGTCTAGAATAAACTGAATTAGAGGAATCTGAGCTTTTCAGTCTTCCAAATTAGTTCTGATACAATAATCCAGGTATTGATCACCTTGGATAGTGTCATGATGGTTGTCATTCAAAACCTTAAGAAAAATTAGAACATACATGAAGTTTGGAACCCCAGACACAGACACCAGCAAAATAATCTTTAAGTCTTTTTATGAAACCAGAACACACAAGACTTTTATCCAAAAGAGAAAACATTGCTTTCTCCAGTCATTTCTAACTCCATCAAGTCAGTCAGGAACAGATATTAATTAAAGCCCAACAAACATCTGACAACCTCCACAAGAACTATTGTGGCAACTGGGATTAGAAGACTTAGGTCCACAAACATTGGGGAGAGAAATATGATCAGAAAATTCTTTTTAGTTGTCAAAATATCAACAGGCAGATAACTGCTGTAACTGGAAAACAGGAAACTTTGACTATGTAACATGGAAGACACTTGATTCAGCATGAGGTGAACAGGGTCCCAGGCAATCCAAGTCGATGGATGTGAAACTTCTCAGTTTGTGATAGGAAGCCATATGCTTCCACTTTACATTCCATACCTTCTGGGATATGGTTTCCTCATCACGGATGTCTTCTGCTCTCAACCACAGAGGGGAAACGTGATGTTTCTTTTCTTTGACTTTTGAGAACATCCAAGAAACTATGGAAAGATGAGAACAAATATCTGAGGACATTTTGGGCCCCTTACAACTATGACTTCTCGTGGTAATTATGCTATGTGGAAATGGTTTCATTGTTTAGTTGATACTCTTTCAACTGTGTCCTAAACTTCAATTTTGTCAGTTAAACTCAATTATTTATTAAATGCTTTCTGTATGTGTGGTAATGTATTGGACACTAAGGGAAAATAAATTAAATGAGACATGATTCCTATTCTTATGGAGCTTTTTTCCTATTCTCATGGTCTCTCATGGACAGTAGAAGGGTTTTTTTGGGGGGGAGGGAGGTGAAATATAAATAGAATATATTTCTGGAGTTCAAAGGTCCTAAAAGGTAAAAATTATTCTAGAAGTAACAATCAAAATAAACAAAGTCATTCAGGAGTAATTATTTTAACCATCATTAATAATTATTCTTTAGCAAGGGATTCACTCCTCCATTAGAGGAGACCCCAAATACAGAACCTTTCCCCTGGTCTGTCTTCAACAAACACTACACTTGCCACATTTATTGAAAAGGTTAAAGGTTGAATTTTGAAGCCTAGTTCATTGCTATCCCAGGAAGATCAGTATCTATTCTGCTTCTCCTAGAGAGGTAGGTACTGAAAAATAATTAGACCAATGTTGCATCAGCCCTCTTGAAGCTAGAGGTTCTACCAGAACCTCTATCCAGAAACACCTCTATCATCTTAATCAGTATCCTTGTGTATTTCAAGTTAAGCAACTACTAATTTAAACTGTTCATCCAGTACTCATGTTCACCACACCAGACACTTGATAGTGTGGGACAAGCAGCCTCTGAGATGTTCTGGAGTTATTACCTGGATTCTGTGACTACAGTTATCTCTTTCACATCAGGGAGATTAAGGTGTGCAGTGCCCCCACAATCTGGAAAATCTGTGTGAAAGTTTTATCTCTCCCTTTGTACCAGAGGAAAAAAAATCTGAAATATTGTGATATTTTAAAAGATAAAATATCTTGATACTATGCACTACTCTATGCATATTTTATAAATTTTTGAGTTTCTAAACATTTTCTATCATGTGATAGCCTTCATGTGTTTTCTGCAGCTTCCACAAAACTTCCCCAAAATTCCCATTTAATTTTTTATACCAGCCCTTGATATATCAAAACGATAATGGGGAAAGTTGTTATGTAGAAGGGATAACTGAATTTTCATAGGTAGCATGGCTTAGAGAATTAAGGGATGTTTGTTGTTTAACACATACAGAATACAAACATTACGATTTACTGTCATCATCTCATAGTCCTTTTTATACTCCAAGTTCAGGCAGCTGATAGGAACACACAGGGAAAACCATCCCAAGAGCTGCCCTGCTCTGCACAAAAGGACATTACCCAGTTCTCTTTCTAATGCAGAGCCCTAGCCCTGCAGCATCTCGAGCCAGACAAGATAACAAGCCTGTACATGTAGACTCTCCGTGCTTTTTTATATGCTGCCTTCAGGCAGCCACAGTGTGGGAGAGAGGCTGGTCAAATCATTAGGGATGTTGGCAGGAATTGCTGCCTTCCTGCCCTACACATCAACGGCCTTGCCATTCTAATTGTGGTAATAGAAGGAATTTTTCTTTTTAAATCTGAAACTTTTTTTAACTTTCTTTTTTCTTCCAAATTTCCTCCCAGATTTTAGTAGTTAGTCCCTGATCTTGAGTTTTTTTGTCACTCACACTTTCAGTAACTACCTCAAGACTGAGCCATTGAAACACTTTTTTTTTGCAGGGTCTTCAAGACCTTGAAAGGCCAGCTACAAATTAAGAGCTCCATTGGATCTTATAACAATATCCCTGTTGTTCTTGATTGTATCCAGAAAGGTGAAGTCTTTTCAAAAACTTCATTGACTTAGGTTTTTCTTCCTAGTCAGTCCTGAGCAAAGGTTCATCTCAGATAAGGTCTTAAATGATTAAATGACTCTCTTGATTCCTTGGCTAGATCACTGATACAACATGTGGTAGCAAAGAGTGTCCTTGATGTTAGGAAAGAAGGAAACGGTATTCAGGATGGCCTGAGACCTTTTCCAAAATCAATAATTCCTTAAATGCCAGTCATCATCCCTATAGTGTTTCTCTACAAAGAAAAATGATATCAAAATCATTCCCAGAAAAGGGATGCAGTAACTCAAGCTTAAGGATGGGGTTTCTAAATCACAGGACATTTGCCCGAACCATAGCCCTTTAGGTTCCTTAGTGTTTCCAAAATGATAGGACTGTTTCAATTTCATTTTGAAATCCCTTGCAGCATTAGATATTAATAACCCATCAAGCTTGACCTTTGCAGCTTTAAATCTAAGAACTGATTTTTTTTCCTCCTTCACAATCTCTTCACTGCCCCCCCCCCAGCTCTATGTCTGTGTCTCATGGTTATAAAATTATCTCTGGCTCAACCCCACTCCTCTTTAATAATCTCAGATTATTTATTAAGGGACATCTCATGCTGTACTCGAAGATTTATCCTGAGTCTTCATGTATCAAAATTTAAATATTGCTTTAACACCATTAAGCCAGCATGTCTCTGTTTGCCTGAAAATTTCTTTCTCGAATTTCTCTTTTTCCCTGTTTTCAAGCCTGTCTCCACATTTGGAGATTTTAAATTCTTACTCTGGAGAGTTACAAGCATTAGTGTGTCAGAACTGACTTGTTAGGGATGGGAGTCAAATGTTAAATTTTTCAGTGTGAACATTTATACCTTAGAAATCAAAGTACAAACAAGGGCCTGATATATTGTTTAGTTGATTTCTAGACTTATAAAAGTTTTGGAGCAAATGTTGATAATGAAGGTGAAACATAAATGTTTGTCCTAATGGTTAAAGATTTAATAGCCACACCCCTGGAATTTACAAGACATATATAAGTCCACAGTGCTGAATATGATAATTGATCAAAACAACTGAGAAATTTTCCATATTGACAAAAAGTTTATTATAAAGTCTTGTCTGTAGATAGGGAGTGGTTTAAGGAGGAAAAGCATAGCATTGAGAGGCAGGAGATTCAGTTTCTAGTTCTGATTCTGCCATTAGCATTGTGAATACTGATAGGCCACTTTATTTCTCCATGACTGAGAATCTGAGACTAGGACAGTGGGGGGGGGGGGCTTAAAATCATCTTATACAAAGACTCAGTTGAAGAAAAGATATTTAGCTTGGAAAAGAGAAGGCTTCAATGGAATATGAGCTCTGAATGTAAACATTTGAAGGATTATCATATTTGAAGAATTAGATTTATTCTCCTTGTCCTCAAAAGCTAGGAGCAAAAGATGGAAAATTCAGTGGAGCAGATTTTAGTTTAACTGAAGAAAAAAAATTTCTTGATAACTAAAGTTGTACAAAAAGATAATGGGCTACTTCAATAGATATTAAGCTCTTTGTTGCTAGAAGTATTCAGGTGAAGACTGAATGGATAATTTTGGGGGATATTGTAGACAGGATTCATTCTTGGGGTGAGAATTCAATTAGATGACCTCTGAGGTCTCTAACAAGTCTGTGTTTCTGAGATTCTGATAGCTGCCTTAATTAATCATAAAAGGAGACATTAAGGTAACTGTTCTACCTCTCTGCTTTTGGAACACAAAGGAAAGAAGAAGAAGAAATAGTATTCTTGAAAAATGTGTAACTTTTAGCCCAATTCCAAATCACTGTCCTATTTGGTTTCCTATTCATATCTAGTCTCATAGAATAGAAGGTAAAAAGATTTAGCTTCTGAGCACTGCAACCCTCTTTCCTCCCCAAGTTTGAATCAGTTAGCTAGGGATTGGTGTTTTTCCAATGCGATTTTCCTGGCGATTTGCATTTTTACTTTCTCCAATCTATGATTAACAGATCTAAAGTGAATGAATCAAAGAATAAATGAAAAAATAAACAAATAAACCAATGTCCAGACTCATTTAGTAGTCATTGCTCTAGTCTAGTCTAGAGGGACATGCTAGTAAATGTTTTGCAAACAGTCCTCATTTTTCTCCATCACTTACTTAGGCCTAGACAGTTAACCTGATCTGGTGTTTGCCAATTTCTAGGGATGTAAATGTTCCATTTGAAAATTTAACAAAGATTCCAAGCTTCAGTACACTGCTCTTTAGTGCTTTGAGGCTTATAGTGAATGTGCTTTTACCACAATGACTGTTGTACTGGATAGTATGTGAATTGTTATTCCTATTTGAGATATAAGGAAGCTGAGGTTTTTAATGATCCTATAATTTATTTGTCAGAGTTAAGATTCTAATTTGGTCCTCTTGACTTCCAAGTCCAGGACCCGTTATTTTAGCAGAGATGTCAAACTCACTTCCAGGTGTGATCAGAACCAGATTAAAATGACTTTGGGAAATGTTTAACAAAATAAATGAAAATAAAATACAACATAGATATTGCTAATTTGTGGTTTTCTAAGTCAGCATGCAGTTAACAGGAATCCTTTTCATTTGAATTTGACCCCATGGGACTACACAGCAAACTGGGTATTCCCTGGCAGGAAGTGCCTGGCCCATTGTTCTAGCATTGAGGATGTCTGATAGCCATATCAGAGAAACAATGAGAACCCACGGTAATGCATGCTTAAACATACTACTTAATTATAGTTTTATACTTGTAATAGTGTGTGATATAATTGTATTATTATTATTGCTATTATTTTTATTCTCATATTATTGCATGTTTTACATAATCTAGCAAATATTAATTTATAGTAGTTTTCCAAAAAAGAAAACCATGTTTTTTTTTTTCCTCTGAGGCAGTTGGGGTTAAGTGACTTGCCTAGGGTCACACAGCTATTTCTATATCATTTTCATTTTAAGACTCTATTTTCTCTCCCCACTTTAATTGCCCAGATACCTTCTGCTACTTAACCTTCTCTCCTTATATGAAAAAAAAATCTAATATGTCATTTATATTTGTTGACTGCTTAACTGACTGAGTTTCATCAACATGCTACCTCAAATAGGCTTTTAAAGTTTTTTTTTTAATCTCTAATTCAAAGCTTTGTGTAGTGTTTAAAGGAATTTCAAGCTTTGAAAAGTGATTGAGAGGGGCAGCTAGGTGGCGCAGTGGATAGAGCACCAGCCCTGAAGTCAGGAGGACCTGAGTTCAAATCTGGTCTCAGACACGTAACAGCTGTGTGACCCTGGGCAAGTCACTTAACCCCAATTGCCTCAGCAATCAGTGTGATTGAGGAAGAAGGAGGTGTAGGGGGAAAGGTTCTGAAGCACACTGCACTTAAAATTAACCATAGAAATAAACTTGAGTTAATCCACTTCAAGGTGACTGGGGGTATGAGGCACCCAAAGGGATACTTCCATACTCTCTACCATTCTGAGGAGGAAAAGGCCTTCATTTTGACTGAAGGACTTCTGGAATCCTGTTGTGGTAACATAAATTAAAATCCCAGTTTTTTTTTCCTTTTGAATTTAAGATAGTTTGACATAAATAATCTGAGACTTTTACAATTGTTGCTAAGGTTGGGAGAGGGGACAGGAAATGGTAGGAGAGATTGGGAAACTAACTTGTCTCTTTAAAATCCTTATTCACAGAATCTTAGAAGGGAACTCCATAGTAATCTGTATCAACAAGAATGCTTTCCACCATACACATGACTAGTCCCTTGAAGCCGTTTTGAATGGGAGGACCCACTGTCTCCAGAGGCAGTTCATTACTTTCTTGAATGAAACTAATTGTTAGGAAGTTTTTCTTCAAGTTGAACTCTTTACAATTTCCAAATATTGACCCTAGGTCTAAGAGTCAGGTTAGGACCAGACAGAAGAAATCTAACTGTGTCTTCCATGTGAACATCTTTAAACATTTTGAAGACATCTATCATATCTCCCTATTTTCTTTATGATTCCCTGTTCTGTGACATAACAAATTGGTTTAATCAAATCAAATTAATTTAAGCATATCTATTTTAACACTGTGACATAATAAATCAGTTTAATAAACATTGATTTGAAGTGCCTGATAATCACAGTTTGATCATGTTTATATATATTATGTACATATGAATACATCTATAAACTAACTAAATGTATGCATGTATATATTTGCATAATGATTGTCTTTTCTGGTCAAGTCTTTTGTTGGGATATGAGGCAGCTTGGGGTTGTGGTGGATAGAGTGCTGGGTGTGTGGAATGAGGAAGACCTAAATTCAAATTTAGTTCCAACACTCAATTAGCTGCATGATCTTGGGCAATCTTCCGTTTTCTCAACTGTAAAATGGAAATCATAATACCATCTACTTCCCAGGTTTGTTGTGAGGATCAATTGAGATAATGTTTGTAAAGTGGTTAGCACAGTGCCTGGCACATATCGAGTTATATAGCTCATATATTGTTGCTATTATTATTATTATTATTATTACTATCCAGTGCACAAGAGATAGTTTTACAATGTAAGGTAAAATGAAGTTCTCAGTCTCCACCTTAAAATTCCAAAAGAGAGGGAAAAAGAACTGAAGTATTTTCTTAAGCATATATGTTAACATTACATCCAGAAATAGCCAATCTTCAAGATTCTATGCAAATGGAAGTGAAGAGAGAAAAGAGGGAGGAAAGCAATAGTACAGCTGATCCAAAGAAAGGTATCATTAAAAATGCTTTATATTGGATTCTGGAGTGAATTTTTCTTCTTCAGTGTGCCTGACATTCTAGGAATTTACCACATAGATAAAATAATAATGCTGAAAACCAAACTCAGGAGAAGCCGGAATCCTGCCCAGATTTCCTCATATGTAGTCCATTTGAACTCCTGTCTGTCCCTCATTCCATGCTGAGGCTAGGGATGGGCAGCACACCTCCCAGCCTGTCCCTATTCCCCGAAAGCTGGAGTGGAGCTGCCTGCCCTCTTTCATTCTAAGCTTGCTATCTGTCCAGCTCACACAGCCTCTCTAAGCACCAGCAAGGGCTTTTTTGTTTAAAAGTCGCTTTTCTTGGCTCCAAGTCCAAGCTGAGAGTTGGGACTTCAAACCACTAGCTTTTCTCTTCCAGCTCTTGCTGGGTTATAGACTACATGCAGAGTCATCTAGGGAATGAGACTACTAAAGAAGGGAAAAATTCAGCAAAGAAGTTGAAAGCAACTTGATGTCCTGGCATTCTAACTCATACCCTATTGGTAGAATCCACCCTTGGCAGCATTTCTGTGCTTTCTATCCCCTCTGGGTGCCCCATGCTTCCAGGTGACTAACTGAAGTAGGTTTACTTCATTTTGGCATTGTCCCAGGCTCCAATATTACTGTCCCTTTATCATCTTTCTTTCCCTCTGCTTGAAAGTTCCATTACTTTATTATTTTCTTTGATAAAATCATTAACACTTAGAAGAATTACCCCCTCCTTTCATCTGTATTTACATGGATTATCATGGAGGTATCATCTTAAGTCAAAGCAGATCTCTATTGGTTGAAGTTTAGGTGCTGTGTTTGGGGATAGGAAGGGTAGATTTTTTTTTATGAATCCTCTTCTATTGCCCCTTCTCCCATAGTAATACAAAGGTGGTTATCTCTTCTACCTCTGAGGTGTCCTAGCAGTCAGTCAGTTAAGCAAGTAAGTCTTTATTAAGTGCTTTCTTTCTATATGCTATGTACTGCACTAAGTGTGGAATGCAAAGAAAGCAATGCACATTCTAATGGAGGAAATAATATGCAGCCATTATATTATAATTATTTAATAATGACTTATAATAGATGATAGATAGATGGAAGGTAATCTGAGAGAGGAAGGCATTAGTCTTTTGAGATTGACCTCCTGCAGAAAATGGGATTTGAGTCAGATTCTGAAGGATGACAAAGAAATTCAAAGGAAAAAGTGGAGGGAAGCAGAGCATTCAAGACTTAGAGAACAGCAAAGGACATGGATGAAGGGAGATGAAACGATAAAAGAGTCTAGGGTTGCAGCTTAACTAGGAGATAATAAAGAGTTGATTTTACATAATTATTGTCCCCTAGGAAGAGGAGGGGAAAAATTTTGGTCATATAAGTTGTCAGTGACCTCTCCTATTCTACATTTTAACATCACGCCTTACCTTATACTATTCCCCATTTCCTTAGAAATCAACCTATTAAGATGTAAAACTCAAGAAAGTTCTCTAATTTTATGTTTGACAAATGCATATTTGTTTGTGACATTCCTTGTTGGACATATCAATAGTGTACATCTTAAAAATATTAAACTTCTTAAGAGGAGGAAATAAGTGTTTTTCTTGAATAAGTTTCTTATACAGTTATTGAGTCTGTTTTCATGGTGAACACTTTAGCAAATGTTCTAGATCATGGTAAGAATCATGAAATTTTAAACATAGGTTGTGAAAAGGAGGGACATTTTCACTTAAAAGAGTGATCTAAACCAAAAGGTCAAGGTAACAGAACAAAGACACAACATTTATACCATGAAATTTCCAAATTATATGTAGGGGGAGATAGGGAAATTGACTGGCATGTAAAATCATCTGGAAGATAGGGTTGAAATCAAAGTCAGGAGTTTGGCTTTATTGAAAGGGCATTCAGGTCTAAGTATTCTTGTCATACTTGCTATTGGAGACTTCAGCAAAGATCAGTTGGAATTAGAGAAAACTCAGTTATGAGATACTTTTGAGGTACTCTAAGTTCAGAAGTAATACAACCCAAAGAGCAGCACCACAGGGAAAGAGAAATCTTGGCTAAATATCTCAGGAAGTCTCATAGATTGAAAAGCTGTGGGACCTAACCCTGTTTCTGTTACAGCTATGTGACGTTGAACAAATCACTGACTTTCATTATGCCCAGTTTTCTTATTTATAAAATTAGGGAACTGGACTTAAGGATCTCTCAGGTGTCTTCTAGTTCATGTTTTGTGATTCTTTGATAATTGAGGTCTTTGAAATTAGTTCATTAATTAAGAAGAAATAAAAAAGGCAAACTGTCCCTAGTTTATACAAATAGTGAATGTTTGCTTAGCAAACTCTATTTTCCCTGACTGGAAAAAATGAAAAGATATTTCCACTGTGGGCAGTTCCCCAATAACCTAACAAAGGATCTTATCCTACTTTTGATAAATTTTTATTTTCCAGATACGTGAAAAAGAGAAAAGAAAACATTCAATGACTTTTATTATTTGAAATAATTTTTAATTTATATTTTAAAAAACCCAGTTTTGTATAAGTTCACTTTAACTAAAATGTCATTTTTTTTACTAATTGAAATTAAATGACTTTTAAAAATTTACATTTGGCTGCTAAATTTGAAATTTGCCTGACATGTGGCAGTTCTCATAGGACCCATTTTTAGCAGTAAAGGATCTCTAACTCACCTGCCATTCCATGAATTGTATCTATCAAAGTAAATTATACCCCCATACATTAGCAATCCCTGTCTAGTGGACATTTTCTATGTTAGCCATCCAGATAGGAATGTTAGCTCTCTTTATATCTGTATCATTGCTTGATATAGCCAATCATCAATCATATTCTCTCCTACTTTCCCTTTCCAGACCTCCTTGCATCATCCCCAACCCCAGATTCTTTGTTGACAAGTTTCTAGACTTCATTCTATAAGCAAACTTATAAGAGGAGGATGTCTTTAGAGTTTTCCTATAATCTTCCATGGAGAGATTGGCTATGGAGATGATTATCTAATTGAAGTTAGATTTCATTATAAGAGGCGTCTTGGTGTGGTAGATAAAGAATTGGCCCAATCAAGACTTACCTCTAGCCCATACTGGCTCTGTTACCTTGAGCAAGTCATTATCATTGGGCAATTCTCTAAGCTGCAGAGAAAGTACAGACCTGAAATTGTAGAGGGAATTTAATTTCATAAACTGAGAGTTTGGTACCAATGAAATGACAGATCTAGTCTGTATCTCACAATATATCATGTATTGCAGACACTCTGAATTTGGAGAATAACTTATTAACACAAACAGTAGGGTCTTTGATATAAAGTGAATGCTATTGTAACATTTTAAAATAATTGATGAAACCTTTTTTATATTTGAAGAAATAAAAAAGGTATTTTAAAAACTTTCTTGCTTCCCTTTTAAATTTGTCACAAGAAATAGCTGTTTGTGGAGGAGAAGGAACATATTTGGAAAAAAGGTGTTTATAGAAGGTTATAAAACATGGTCATAAAAAGATTTACAATAAAAAAATTAAATAAAAACTGTATCAATTTCAAATGTTAATCACCTTTGCTCTATTTATGATCTTTCAAAAGCCAGTTTGATTTTTCAGCATCTGTGTACTTTTAGTAGTCTGTTTCTTATGACTTTTAGATTATATGACTTTCAAGAAGAATTCTAAAAATTGCAGTTGAAGCTTACAGAGAGTGGTCATTCTCCCATAAAGCTATGTGCCAGTCTGGGCCACATTCTCCACAAGAAAATTTTCTAGCTAAAGTGGTATCTTTTGAGAAAGCACATCTGTCTTTTGAAATGTCAGCCTCTTAAGAATTCACAAGCTGAAGAAAAGTGACCACTCTTTTTCAGCAGTTTGGTATTTCTACAAGTTAGTAAATGGCATTTATTGGGCTGCTCCCTGCTGTACAACTCTTTCTTACACACAGGTCTCCTCCTCCAACTCTCATTAAATGAGCTACTTAACTTTTACTAATTCTTTGTAATGACTTGGAAAACAAATTGTATATGGTACCTACATTTTAGAACTTCTTTCCTATCAGCTAGAACAAAGGAAAATTATTCATGGTTGTTGACAGATGCATGATACTGCTCCTTGCTTGTCTAATGAATGAATTTATTGGTCTTAATCTTGAGTGTCACTGCTATTGGCAAATAGCTTTAAACCACTAAAATAGCTATTTTCTTAAGAAAGAGAAATCCTTTTTCAGGGTGGAATGAAATCTAAGAATATTCTCCTTAACATTAATGAAAAGCTAATGTGAAATGGGAATGTAAACTTATGTCAGGCTAGTTTAGTTACAATTCAGGTTGGAGTCTCAGTGTGAATAAACTTTGCCAATGGTTTGAGAAGTAGCTGGTTGATGCAGTGGACAGAGTGCTAAGCCTATAGTCAGATAAACCTGAGTTCAAAGTAAGTCCTCTGATCTCTGGCACCTTATTTAGCCAAGTCACTTAATCTCTGTTTGCCTCAGTTTCCTCAACTATGAAATGGGGATAATAATAAATTACATCCCACGGTTGTTGTGAGGATCAACTGAGATAATATTTGTAATGCACTTAGCACAGTGGGTGGTACTGTGTAAATACTAGCTATTATTATCATTATTATTATTATTATTTTATAAAGAATAATAAAAGAGCAAAAATGCCAGCAACTGTAAACTGAAAGAACAATGTTTAAGTAGAGTTTTTTTTCCCCCAGTCAAGCTCAATTATGGTTTGGTTGGTTACCTTGAACCTCTAAGTAATAATGAGCATTCCATTTAAAACTGTCTCTGGGCCAGATTAGAGGATGTGAAAGATAGGGTAATAAAGGGTCCAGACTCTATTCCATCCTTATTTATGTAGTGCTTTGTGAATGTTCAGCTCTCTATATATCTTTGGAGATTCAGGAAGGATTTGCAAGGATAGACCATGCCCTCCAGCAGTTTACTGGAGGGCACAACAAAGCAGATACATGAGCAAATACAGTGAGCAGTATTGACAAAGAGGAAAGTTAGAAGGCATGTAGAGAGATGGCCTGGCCTAAATTCAGGAAGACCTGAGTTCAAATGTGGTCTCAGACACTTACTAGCTGTGTGACCCTGAGCAAATCACTTAATCCTGTTGCCTTCAGTTTCTTTTCAGCTCTAAAATGAGCTGGGGAAAGAAATAGCAAACCATTCCAGTATCTTGGCCAAGGAAATCCCAATTAGGGTAGCAGAGAATCAGACAAAATTGAAATGACTAAACAACAACAAATAAAGACTATTAGAAAAGGTGAGAGCAGGGAGAGGTTAAAATCAGCTCAAGTAGTCAGCAAAGGTTGAGATCACAGAGAAAAAAATTTCTGAAAGGAAAGTTTTCAGAATCTATGGGAGGACAGAGATAATGTACTCATGTATTGATACAAATTCATTGAGAAAACATCTTTTTTTTTTCTCAATAGTATTTTATTTTTTCAAATATATGCAAAGATAGTTTTCAACACTCATTTTTATAAGACTTTGTGTTCCAAATTTTTCTTTCCCCCTTAATTCATCCCTCCCGAAGACAGCAGGCAATCTGATATAGATTAAATATGCACAATTCTTTTAAAAACATTTACATATTTTTCATGTTGTGCAAGAAAAATCAGACCAAAAAGGAAAAACCATGAAAAAGCAAGCAAGCAAATAAATAAACAAAAGAAGATGAAAATACTATGCTTCAATCCATATTCAATCTTCATAATTCACTCTTGGATTGCAGATGACATTTTCCTTCTCAAGTTTATTGGAATTATCTTAAATTATTGCATTTCTGAGAAGAGCTAAATCTATCATACTTGATCATCACCATGATCTTGTTGTTACTATGTACAATGTTCTCCTGGTTCTGCTTGCTTCACTCAGCATCAGTTCATGTAAGCTTTTTCTAGGTTTCTGTGAAATCAGCCTACTCATCATTTCCTATAGAGTAGTAATATTCCATGATATTCATATACCATGATTTTTTCAGCTATTCCCCAACTGATGGACATCCACTCAATTTCTAGTTCCTTGCCACTACAAAAAGAGCTGGTGCAAACATTTTTGCCCACGTAGGTTTTTTTCCCCTCTTTTATGATCTAAAGATCTCTTTGGGATACAAACCCAGTAGTGACACTGCTGGATCAAAGGTTATATACATAGTTTTATAGCCCTTTTGACATAGTTCCAATTTGTTTTCCAGAATGATTGAATTACAACTCTACCAGCAATGCATTAGTGTTCTAGTTTTCATGCATACCTTTCAACATTTATCATTTTTTCTGTCATTTTAGCTAACCTGAGAGGTATGAGGTGGTATCTCAGAGTTGTCTTAATTTGCATTTTTCTAATCAATGGTGATATAGAGCATTTTACATATGACTCAAAATGGCTTTGATTTGTTCTGAAAATTGTCTCTTCATATCCTTTGACAATTTATCAACTGGGGAATGAATTGTATTCTCATACCTTTGAGTCAGTTATCTA
Source organism: Myrmecobius fasciatus (assembly GCA_023553655.1). Taxonomy (NCBI): domain Eukaryota; kingdom Metazoa; phylum Chordata; class Mammalia; order Dasyuromorphia; family Myrmecobiidae; genus Myrmecobius; species Myrmecobius fasciatus. The sequence goes on along the minus strand of JAJPUD010006102.1, from coordinate 39,155 downwards.
TATATTTTAGAAATAAGGCTTTCATCAGAAACCTAATCTAGCTGTAAACATTTTCCTAGCTTTCTGCTTCCCTTCTAATCTTGGCTATATTGGTTTTGTCTGTACAAAAAGAAAGCATCTCTTTTCACTCTCATTTTTAGACAGTTTAGCCCAGAAAACCAAATTATTTTTCTATGGTCACATAAGGAATAAGGAGAACTGGAATTCAGACTCTGTTCTACTTTAAATCTAGCAGTCTTAAGATTGGACTCAATGAAGAAATCCTTGAATGCCAATTCAAAGAATTTGGATATTATCCTGTAGATTGTAGAGATGGTTAACTCTTGCTGCTGCTTAATGGCATTCATTCTGTTGACTCAATTTATTGAAAAGTCATGGGGATTTTGGAATTGATAACCCAACCAAAGAATCTTGGAGTTGGAAGGAACTTTAAAGACTACTACTGCTGCTAAAGAAGTAAATGAATGGATGAATAAATAAGGAGGAAACATCCTTTGCTTGAAGAATTCTGGTGAAGGGAGGAACTCCTTTATTTCCTAAAGTATCCTATTCAACTTTGAGGTAACTAACCATTAGGAAGTTTTTCTTAAGTGAAATAGAAAACTACCTCTTTCATCTTAGTACTGATTCTAGTCCTTCCAAGGGGAAGGGAAATGCTAGCAGAACAAATTTAGAATCCATCTTCCTTATGATAACTCTTTTTTTTTTTTTTTTTTGCTTTGGCAATTGAGGTTAAGTGACTTGCTCAGGGTCACACAGCTAGGGAATGTTAAGTGTCTGAGATCAAATTTGAACTCAGGTCCTCCTGACTTCAGGGTTGGTGCTCTATCCACTGCGCCACCTAGCTGCCCCTGATAACTCTAAATATTTGAAAGTAGCTATCATCTGGAACTCACACTTTATCCTCACTATTTCTTTCCTCATGTAGTGATGTAATCTTTGAAACCATTTGTTATCTTGGTCACCGTCATCTAGACATAATTACTTACATGTTTCTTAAAATGCATATCCAGGACTAATTTGATATTATAACTATGACTGAACCAAAGTATATTGCAGTGAGACTGTCACCTCCTAAGTTCTGGTTATGTCTTTTGTTATGCAGCCTGGATATACATTAATTTTTAGGGATGCCACATCACATTGTTGACTCATATTGAACTTGCAGTCTACTAAGATCCATTGATCTTTTTTTTCAGACAAAATACTGTCTAAAGATGGATATCCCTAAATTTGATTAATTTCACTAATGAAGGTAAATTTCTGAAACCATGTAGGGTTTCACATTCATCTCTATTAGTTGTCATCTTGTTAGTTTTATCTGACTTTTATAACCTGGCAGGCTTTTTCAGATTCTGATGTTTAGTTAGCTTTCCTGTTTTTAGTCATCTATAGATTTGATAAGCATGACATATATGCTTATCCATATATCCAAATCATTGATAAAAATGTCAGACATCATAGGACCAAACACAAATCTCTGGTGTACCTGATTAGAGATATTACTCCAACTTGATATTGGCCCATTAATGACTATAGTTTGGGTCTAGTATTTCATTCAGTTTCAAATCTACCTAATTATAGGATCTTCTGAATCATATTGCCTACCTTGTTCAAAAGGATAGCATATAAAACTTTGTAAAATAGCAACTTATTTTGCTAGCAACTTATGTTGATAGCATTAACCTAATCTAGTAAAAATAAAAAGATATAGCATTAACCTAGCACGATCTGTTTCCGATAAAACAATGTTCCCTTTTAATGGTTAATTTTCTTTTTTTTTTTTTTGAAATTCACAAACCATCCCTTAATACTATAAGTACCAGATATGTCAATAGTATTAATTGATGCAGGAATGATTTTTTAAAGTAGCAAATGATCAAAATTTTTAAAAATGAGTTTACTGTATTATAATTTATCCCACCTGCAAAATGTGCTTTACATTTAAATGTATGAGTATATATATTATGATTTTAAGTTTTTTTTATCATACTATCTCTAGTATGTATAAGGGCAGTTAGGTGGTCCAGTGCATAGATCATTGGGCTTGGAATTATGAAGAGCAATCTGGTGTCAGACACTTACTTACTAGGTGTATGTCTCTAGGCAAGTTACTTAACCATATTTGCTTCAATTTCCTTCTCTGTAAAATAATATGGAGAAGGAAATGGCAAACAATATCAGTGCCTTTACCTAGAAAAGTAGGGTCATGAAGGATTAGCCATTAATGAAAACAACACAACAAAATATGTACAAATTTGCTGCCATCAGTTGATGAAATGATTCTTTGAAGCATTCTTAAATTCCTGTTGTTCCAGAATTTCCCATACTTATGAATAGCTGATATCTTTGCTTTATTTTTTCTCATGGTATCTTAAAAGTCCTTATTGACCTTTAGAAACAGTATGTAGAGTATTGGTTTCAGAAGCAGAAAGACTTATTTAAGTCTTTCCTGATTCTGACATTGACTTGGCCTGTGAACCTAGGCAAGCCTTGTGATCACTTTGTTGTTCAGGTGATTCCCAAATATATATATATATATGTATATATATATACATATATATATATATATATATATATATGTATTTTCATAGATAGGTTATTATCTGAGTTAGTGGAAGAAATTCACATATTAAGTATTCTTCACTGATGAAATGAAAGCATTCACATATTCTCTGCTTATGTAAAGAATTTGTTAAACAAGGCATTGTTTGCATATATCTATGGTCTAAACACACACACACACACACACACACACACACACACACACACACTCATCTCACAAATCATTGTGGACTGGGAACCTTTACATCTATCTGGTGCCAGGATAATTGAAACATATTTGCTTGTAGACATGTTTATGCTGACCTAGAGTAGACATGAAACCTGCAAAATCAAATGAGACTTCAGGGGCATCACAGGTAGAACTGTGTGATTCTTGAAAGAGGGGATTTGAAAAATGAGGCTTTTGAAGAGGCAAAAGAACCCAGAATGATAAGATTCAGAGCAGATGGTCTAGGTTAATCAGCCTCTATGAAAAGAATACAAAAACAGAAACAGATGACAGTGGTTGTAGTTCGACTACATGAATAGTACTACAGAGTGAAGGAAGGTTATACTAGGATAAGTGAAAGTGAAATCTGGGAGTTTAAACAGCAATCTTTGATCCTACTGCATGAGTAGTTTGGCATTGGAATCCTATAACACATTTTTCTCGGGCAAATTTAACTTAATTTCAGCCAAGAGATGAACATTTCTTAGTGCTCTTCATGGATAAGGAGGTTTAAAAAAAACAACCAAAGGAGTCAAAAAAAGAATGGAGAAAATGAAGGCAAAGCAGGGTGGGTATAGTCTCAGACTTGGACAAACACATATTAAGGAAGTCTGTTTTGTTTTTTCTGTTTGTAACTCCAGAGTACTTTGCAATATAGTAATCATTTAATAAATGCTTCATTCATTCATTCATTCATAAGTGTGAGTGCCTTACATTGGAATAGCATTCCCAGCTAAGTGGCTCCAGGAACTCATTTGCACTCCCTCCTTTTTTTTCTTTTTGAAATGGAGCTTCCCTCCTTCTTCCTCTTTTCCCCTTTCTGCAAATCTCATCTTAGAGGCCTGGGATCATTGTCTCCTCTCCAAGCCCAGTGGCCATCCAAGGACAATTCCAGCTGAAGTCTCTGGGGGCATGGCAGGGAGTGGGAAGGCAAAAAATAAAGACAGGCAGGACTGAAGGAATAGTAAATTGCTGTGATGGCCAGACTGCATCCTTATTATCCACATATCTATCTATTAGATACACTATCTATATAGAAAGGCACTTCAGGAAGTAGATAAACTACATTTTCTGTTCTTTTCTCTTCTAAATGGTAATTCTCATCCCAAAAGGATTTAACATTATCTTGTTTTCTTCTTCTACAACCTACTTGAAGAAAATAATCTGGAATCCATGATTTACACTTTAGTATGAATTTATCAACAGATTCCTCTCAGGAGCATTTGCAGTGTTAATCTTATCTCTCATTGTAAAATGAGAACTCTGTATTGGAAAGAGTTTCTGACAAATACTAAGAGGTAGCTGACATGAAGAAACTTCTTGATGATCTTCCTAAATCTCTTTACTTGACTTGAAGCAATGTTGATCTCTTTGATCACTAAATTTCTCTAACCTGGAAAGATAAGAAAAAGAATAGGTAGTGAAAAAAAACTAGTTAAGAACATTACAAGTGTCTTCTCACAAATGAGCTGGTGTTAGCTCTGGGATAGATGGTCATGTACCCATTTTATTCTTCCCAAGTCATCTATTTCATTCCAACTGGTGAGTAAAATTGTTGAGCAACATTGCATATGTACAGCAAATGAAGAATTAATAATTGTTTTTAAGGACAATGAAAATTATTCTGTTAAAAATTGAAGCTACTTTTGCATGTACTTGTGTTAATTTTATGAGGAATAGTTTCAGTGTATCTTTGGTTATACATTTTAGAACAGAAACAATTAACAATTGGAGGTTTAGGTGGCTTACAATCCTTATCATAATGAGGAAATCTTCATCACTGTTGACTTAACATTCTAAATTGCCAATATATTGGCATAGTCACCAGACTGCTCAAGCATATTCATGTGATTCTGAGTCATTAGTCTTAATTAACCCAATGTGCTATCTACTCAGTTATACTGACAACCAGTCTCTTCCATCAAATTGCATGTGGTGAATATCAGCTCATAAGAAATACAAGCTTTTGTTAGGTGCCAGGTAGGTTCCTTCTTATAGAGGGTGTATGCAGGTCCATTGAGAGGTTGTTGATTGCTTTTCAGTGACTGGGCTTGCTCCCTAGATGATTGCTTTTTTGTTCACATGATAGAGTACCTTCAGGGAGTACCTGTGTTCGAAGGTGGAAGAAGCCTATGCCTTTTCAGACTACTGCCCCTCATCACCTTGCCAGTCATTCTGCCTTAGGGAAGAGATTCATTGGAGTTCTATATGCTGGCATGACTTTCTGGCAGAAAGGAGAGTTCCTGAGAGTGAACTTTTCTTGTCTAAGAGATGACAGAAGTCAGGATAAAAATAGAGTTTGAGAAAGGAAATTCCTTGAGTAGCACTAACCTGGAGGCTGCCTTGGATGTTGACAAGATAGACTGTGGTACTTTGCTTAGCTAATTTTGTTTTCTCATCTTTCCTTTCTTCCTTTGTATTAAGCATTGAAAAATATACAATTTGATGAAGAGAAATATTTATTAAGCACAAATTATGTATAAGGCACTGTTATTTTCTGAGAATATAAAGACAAAAAGGAAGCAATTCTTATCCTTTATGTTTGCTATCTAGTAAAAGTTGTTGTTTGCCTTTTATTCTTGACATCAGGGAATGATGCCATGACATGCAAGTAAATTGGATTTAGGTGAAGTAGGGCTATGCAAAGTCATCAGCCTCACTTTTTCCTCTGGAGCCATCTGGGTGCAGTGGCAAGATTTAGATCAGGACGACTGGCGATAACCCTGGATGCAGTGAGAAATATTGGCCTTTTTAAGCTGAGGTTTTTAATAGGCCTCAGTTTGACTGAGGCAATGCCCAATTGGTGATTAAGGGTAGGTAAGAAATGAGATAGAGAATGGCCTCTTTTACTAGTCAAAAACATAAGTATCGGAGGGGAAGACCCTCCAGATTTCTGGTCAAAACACAAGTGATAAGATGAAGAATCATATTACTCTAAAAAAGTATGAAAATACTTATGATAGAAAGTAGCCTTTTCCTTATAAAACAGGTGGGGGTGGGGATTAGAGGAAACCTATAATTGGTTCTTAAGTTGGCCATCTCTGCTATTAATAATTATTGTCATCTCTTTAATGTCTAAGTGCATTATACTTTGCTCTCTGTTCCTAAGATATCTGGACAGTTCTCTTTTGTGATTTCTTGAAATATGATGTCTATCCTCTTTTTTGTTCATGACTTAGAGGCAGTTAATTGCTTCTTAAATTATATTTTCTCAATCTGTTTTCCAGATCAGTTGTTTTGCCTATGAGATTTTTTCACATTTTCTTCTATTCTTTCAGGCTTTGCAATTGGGGTTAAGTAACTTGCCCAGGGTCACACAGCTGGGAAATATTAAGTGTCTGATTTAGATTTGAACTCAGATCCTCCTGATTTCAGGGTTGATGCTCTATCTACTGTGCCACCTAGCTGCTCCCTGTCCTGTTGATCCTTGTCACTATTATGCCTTGTGGGATGTTGACTTTATGGATATTCTTTCCATTTTACTGAGGATGAAGCTGCAGCTCAGAGAAATTAAGAGACAGCTTGCTGTCAAATAGCTTCTTTAAGTAAGTGCAAGAAATGGGAATTCTCTGCTGAGTGCAGCAATTTTCCTAGAACATTCTACCTATCCTCATGCTAGTGACTAGTGGATCTTTATTTTCAGACTTCCATTTCTTGACATCACTAGAGAAAGGTACATGAACATACCATTTTTTTTTTTGCTTTTTGCAGAGGCAATTGGGGTTAAGTGACTTGCCCAGGGTCACACAACTAGGAAGTGTCTGAGACCAGATTTGAACTCAGGTCTTCCTGACTTCAGGGCTGGTGCTCTAACCACTGCACCACCTAGCTGCCCCGAACATACCATTTTTAAAGAGAAATCATGCTTGCAAAATCATGTCTTTTATTTTACATGAAAGTGCATAAAAACAAAAAAAACTTAGATTCAGGTATATTTTTAAATCTATTTGGCACTCAACCAATCTGCAAGTTGTGGTTAAGCTCCTACTACTTCTTTCAGCTAATCAATCAACAAATATTTATTAAATACCTATGATGTGCCAGCTGTTATGTAGGATACAAAAGAAAAAGAAAGTAATTTTCAGCTTTCAAGGAGTTTAGAAAGATAGGAAGTAGCCAGATTGCTGACAAGTTTTAAATACCAAAACTATAGTAGCTGTATGAGTGTCACACCTTTTAATTGATCTAAAAGTCATTCTTGAATAGTAGGGGAACTTTCTCCTACTAGAGATGCTGCAACCCATCTCTAACTTAACCTGAGATCTTAGAGAATTATCTGATGCTCAGGGACAGGGGTGACAGTATGTAAGATGCACATGTGTATATACATATGCATATACACATATATGCACATATATTTATTATATGTATGTATTACTATACATATACAGCCAGACTACATGTAAAATGAATACAGGGGAATTTTGGGGAGAAGGTGCTAGCCACTGGGGTGGAACAGGAAAGACTGCCTGTTAGAAGGAATATGTTACTTCAAGGCCAAGCCAGGCTTCCCCCTAAGAACTCTGTAATAACTTTGAGGAGATTATTATAACAAAGTGTTCAAACAAGGGATGAAAAAACCACTGAGGCTCCATGTAATTAAGTACAATTTTTATGATACTTTTAAATGGGCAGTGACAAGCAATGTGTGGGGAGGAAAGCATCTCCTAAAAGAAGTGAGTAGACCCAGGGAACATTGAACACAATAAGAACAACACTGTTGGATGATCAACTATGATTGACTTAGCACTTCTCAGCAATACAGTGATCCAAGGAAATTCTACAAGACTTATGATGGAAAATGGCTCTCTGACTGATAGAGTCAAAAATGAAGATCAAAGCATACTATTTTAATTTTTTTGCATTTTTTTGTTTTTTTCTATACAACATGTCTAATATATAAATTTGTTTTACATAATTGCACATATATAATCTATATCAAACTGCTTATTGTCTTAGGAAGGTAATAGGAAAGGGAAGGGAGGAAATAAATTTGGAACTCAAAATTTTATAAAAAATTAATGATAAAATTGTCTTTTACTTGTAATTGGAAAAATAAAATACTATTTAAAAAGCAAATCTATAGTATTTAAAAAATATAAATGCAACTAAAGATAAAAAGAAATGAAAAATAAAAGATAATATAAGTGAAATTAAAGCAAGGGGGTAAAAGAAAATAATGTTGCTGACAACACCATAATTTAAATTCTTTATTTAATTTAATGTATGATTATTAATTACCTGTTCCATGCAATTCATTCTGCTTAGTGCTGGTGCTATTAAAAAAATCAAATATTCCCTATAGTCAAGAAGTTTACAGGCTCTTTAAAACAGTTATTGTAAAAGTATTGAATTTGGAGCCAGCAATTTGTGTACAAATCCTGGAACTCAGTTTTTTTTTTCTATAAAAAATAGGACTGGTTACACTTTGCATTGCTTATATCACATGCATTCTTTGGAGGATTAAAATAAGTGAAGGCTTTTATAATAACTATATGCCACACATATATGAGTAGCTATTATTTTATTTACATATATACAGTATCCCTGAGTTACTGCCCTGAGTCTCAGGTAAAGAATGTATATCACTCTGTAGGACATTCTGCGGAATTTTGCTCAGGAATGTTGATCAGCCATCTCTTGAGAAGCTTATGAGAGTTAATATTTGTTTGGCCAATCTGGACTTTTCCAGTGTTTACCAGACCCCCTACTGAGTTAATGGTGTTTCTGTGAGTTTTACATGACAGGCTAGTGGTCAGTGCTGGAGTGTAGAACACCTCTTGGACCGATCACTGAACAGTGACAGAGCTCAGCTCCATGACTCCATTGCATTTCTAATTAGCCTCTGGGCCTTGAACATAATCCTTTCACCATGCATAATTTTTCAAGGTTGAACTTTCTGATGGTATGTGACTAATCAACTTTGGATACTGATTGGAAAGAGTCTGAGAGACTTTTAACAAGTTTGTTGTTGATTACACTGTGTAGAATTTTTTAGGCAGGCTGTATGTGTTCTTGCTCTTTTTAGGGTACTCCTCTCATTATTTCACTGAATTCTCCTTTTTAACCTGCCAGATTGATGGAGGTGACAAGAGAGGCTATTGTAATGAAGAATTTGTTTTAAAAGAAGGAATTTTTCCATAAAAATGGAATTTTTGGTCTCATATGTGCTAGGGTAATGTATATATGCATGATTTTCTAGATATGTGAGGATAGATTTTTTTTTTTAATTTTAGATGGTTCCTTTTAATTTGTCAGTATCTGACAGATGTGATCAGTTGCAGCAATACACAATGGTAAATCTTAGAGGGTGTGTGTGTGTGTGTGTGTGTGTGTGTGTGTTAGGGAGATAGAGGAGGAGAAAAGTCTAGGGGTTCTAGGGGTTTCTATCTGTATCCTTTTGGGTCAATCTTGGTCTCCCATTGTGAAAGGAAGGGGATAGGAGGCTCCCCACCTGGTAGGTATCAGGTTTGTCTTGCACTGAATCCTGATCCCTTTATATATTTTCTGACATTAATAACTTTCTAGGATGGAGTAAGGCAAGACTGCCTGTTCATCCTATCTGCTATCCATGTCTTGATTTGAACTTCATGCTCAGAGTACTTTACGTGGACTCTCTCAGTCCTGGTTTATGTTCCTACTTTCTTAGAGATAGCTAGATATCAATGCTGAGCCTATAACAGGAAAGCCTGACTAAATCTAGTCTCATACTCTTATTTATATGATCCTGGGCCAAGTCATTTAACCTCTATCAATCTCAGTTTCCATATCTGTAAAAAAAAGGAATAATATAGTGCCTGTCTCCCAGAGTTGTAGTGAGGATCATACGAAATAATTTGTAAAGCACTTTGTAAACTTTAAAGTGATATATAAATCCTAGTTATTATTATTAGTAGTAGTAGTAGACGTCATCACAATCATCATTCAAGCCTTACAGTCATGTAAGATCTACAATAACAGAGTTGGACAGGACCCTAGATGTCATCTAGTCTAGCCTTCCACCCAATTCATGAACTTCTGCTGCATTTCTAATGTATGGCCATTCAGTCTCAACTCCAATTTTTCAAGCAAAAGAACTCACAGTCTTTCAGATTATCCTTTCCCACTACTGAGGAACTCTATTCATTAGCCTCTCCATAATTCCTACCCATGCTTTCTGGTCTGGACATTTGAAGCAATTTAATGACTCTGTTCTCTCTTTTATGTTACTTTCCTTTATATGTTTAAAGGTAGTGATCAAGTCTTTAATATGGCTTTTGGTCAGAAGTAATTTAGTGATCATCTCATGTGTACTCTTTGACTTCTGTTCTCCACACTCATTATTTGACTAGACTCATAGGATCATTAAATGTTAACACTAGAAAGCCTCTTAGGTCTCAAAGATCTAAATAATCAATGAACAAAATAATGTGTTGTCATGGAAGAACCATTGGACTTATAGTTAGAAGACTGGATTTTGAGCTCTATCTCTAAAACTTACCAGTTATGTGATTTTGGATAATCTCTTCCTCTTTATAATGGGATGAATGATACTAGGATGATTCAATGAATGACTAAACATTCATTAATTAATGCTATTTGCCAAGGACTGTACTAAGCACAAGGGATACAAATATAGAAGTGCCCTCAAGGAACTTATGTTTAAAGAAGTGGTGACCAGGGAGTGACTTTTTTTTTTAAATTTGAAAAGTCACAGGGATAATAAGTGGCTTCATGAGGAAGTAGATTGAATAGCAAAAGGCAGTATGGATTTGATTAATGTTCCTAGAGAAAGAATTAGAAAAGGTTTAGTGATTATAAGCATATCAAGAAAGGAGCCAGGGTGGAATGTGAGACATACATAGAGCTGACTAGATAGTGAAGGTCATGTAAGGTTGCACTCCCACATCAGTCAAGTTAACATGGGCTGCAGAGTGAGACCTCTAAAGCTGAGAGGGCTGTCTCCCCAGAAGGAGGTTTGGTGGTCTGGAAAGAGTTGTGGGAAGGTGGATGGCAAGATGACAGGGTGGAGCCAATTATCTCATAGTGTTATTATGGGGAAAGTGCTTTATAAAGGGCAAGGCATTATAAAAACATGAACTACAATTATTATTTACAGATGAGAAAATCTAGTTCTTTCAACTATTTTTATATGACGTGATTTCTGTATTCTTTGCCATCTTAACTGAACTTTTCTTCACATATTCTTCTTTATGAGATCAAGAATATGACAGGCAGTCTTCTAAAAGTGATCTGGATAGCTGAGAATACAAAATAAATATTACTTTCCATTATTCAGACACTCTATAGTCTTAAGTTTTCATTAACTCTTCATAGTTACATTATACCATTGAATTACACTAAGCTTTTTTCCCTTGAACTTCTGTCTGAGTCCTTTACTTGCTAATTATTTTTTTATTCCTAGTGTAGGAATTTACAATTAGCCCTGTTAAATTTCATCTTACTGGTATTAGACAAGCATTTTGGCTTGTTGAGTTGATTTTTGGATCTGTAGGATGATTCATAGCTTACTAAGTAATAATCTAAGATAAGCTTCCTTCTTAGAAAGGATGTCTCAAACATGAGAAGAATCTATAGGGGGAAAAGGATGAATCCCAGAGGAGAAGAGTGTAACCAAATGGAAGATACCCAACATTAACACTTTAAAAGGGTGACAGAAATAGACTCACAACTGAGTTTATATGCTTTATAACTACTAAAATCCCCCTGAGCTTGTTTATGACACACAATTGTATAATTTATGGTCTTGGTTAGGGAATAGAGATTTCTGGTTAGCTCAGTGTTATTTGACCCATTCATGCAGAGCAGAATACCCTTGCATCAGATGGGAAGGCTGTCCCTGTTTTTGCTGTGTTTTAAACCTTGGCAAGTTTCCTCTAGTCTATGCCTTGAACAGTCTAGAAGATGACTAGATGAATGGCAGACTTAAATGTGGCAGTACTACATCTTCAGATCCTGCTCATGCTGAATCAGCTTTAAAAGTGCATGGCTGCAAATTTATGTGCTGACCTGTGAAAGGAGTAACCCCATGAGGTTAGTAAGCTATGTATTTCTAAGAGGAAAAAAAGAGCATACTTTCAACTATTTCATTTTCAATGTGATTTGATTAGTATCTGAAAACGATTTCACCTTTTCTCCTGTCATCATGAAAACAAAAACCCACATTTAATTGAAATGTTCCCAACAGGATACTATGGGAAGGCAACCATAATGGCTGACATTTCTATACCATTTTGAAGATTAGAAAACATTTTACATATATTATCTTACTGAAGTTGGCAACAATCTTGGAAGATAATTAATGTTAAGTATTATCTCCATTTTGCCTGTGAAGGGACTGATAGCAAAGTGAAAGTGACTCTTATTAAAGGTCCATAACTAATAATTGGTAACACTAGGTTTCAAACCCAGGTTTCCCAGGTACAAATCCTTTACTTGTTGAATTATGCATAAATATCTATAATAACAATAATAAAAATGTACATTCAGACCTTTATCACTAATTGGTTCTCTGAAAATATGATATTTGGGTGAAATCATGTTACAAAGAGGCAGTTTGTGGTCCCCTCTGAGAATGAAGGACAAAAACCAATAATTCTATAATAGCAATGTTCCAAATATGAGGGGTCAGTCAGTCAAGTTTTATTAAGGTCAGGTTTTTTTATTTCTAATTAAATTTTATTACAGTGAATGAATTTTAAAGATGATTTGTTAAGTGTTTATTATATATCAAGTAAAAAACAAAAATGAAGAAAGTCTGGGAGAAACAACACATATAGGGGAGTGAGGTGGTCAGAGAAGGTATTTTGGTAGAGAAAATTATAGAGTTTTGTATTGAATATATCCAAAGGGTAATTACTAATCATTTTCTTGAAAATATGATATTTAGATAAATGATGTTGCAAGGAGAAAATTAGTCCTATAATAGTAAAGTTACATATATGAGTGGTCAATCAGCCAAGTTATATCATAATCATTTTAAACTTTCTAAGCCTCCTCAGTTTCTCTATATGTACAATGGGGATCATAATGTTTACATTACTTATCTCATTGGATTATTACCCATATCAGTAAGATAATGGACCAGGAGTCAGGTAGACCTGACTTCAGATCTTGAATCAAGTAGTTACTAGTTGTATGACACTAAGCAAATAACAACATTTTTGAACCTTGGGTTTCTCATCTGCAAAACAAAGACCAACCAATAAATCAACAATCATTTTAAAAATACTTACAATGTGTCAGACACTACTAGGCACAAAAGGTACTAATACAAAATCAAGACAACCTCTAGCCTCAGGGAGTTTACTTAATAGGGACATTATGAGGATATATATATATATATGTGTGTGTGTGTGTGTGTATGTATGCTTTACTTTTAAGGAAATCAAAATCTATTTTGGGAATATGGTAGTTTGAACAACCAGCAGGAAGAGAGATTTTATAAGCATGAAACAATGAACAAACAATACAAAACACAAAAAAGATCTAATTTTAGGTTGTAATGATATAAATAATACTTTTTACTTAGAAAAGGAAAAAAATCAGATTGAAATAAAGTTAGAGGTTTACAAGGAAGTTGAGACTCGAGATGGGTATATGGAAAAGTCTCCCAATTACTCCTATCTAGTATAGACACGCTACTACCCCTTTTTATGGAATCATAGACATGTAGAATGGAAAAGACTGTTAGATTATTGAGTCCAATTTATACCTGAGAAGAAATCCTCTTCAGTAAAAACCTGATGAAGAAGCCTGTTCCATTTCTGGACAAATCTAATCATTGGGAAGTTTTCCTTATAAGATCTGACTGCCTTCCACCTGGTTGTGTGAGAGATGCATGGCTAATAGGAAGAGGACTGGATTCCATTTAAATATTAGATTAAAATTTGAACTCAGGGAACCAAATAATAGGCAAAAGACAAGCAAAGAGGATTAAGTTCTTGTGAATTTTCTGTATGAATCTGTAAGAAGAGAGAGCTGGTTTGGGGATGATGAGGGGAGACTTAGAGGAACTAGAGAATCCAGTTTAGATAAGGGAGAAACAGGAATGAATAAAACTAGAGAAGTAATCCTCTTGAATGATCAAAAGAAAAAGGTCCTACCTGGAAAAAAGTCTTTGTTCAGATAGTTGGATGTAAATATCCATGATGGATCTTCATCCAGGAAGGGGTTTTTAAAAATTTTTTTTTATTAAAAGCTTTTTATTTACAAAACATGAGTGATTTTTCTACATTGACCTTTGCAAAAACTTTTTTTTGTTCCAAGCTTTTCCCCTCCCCCACCTTCCACCCCTAGATGACAGGTAAGCTAATACATGCTAAATATAATAAATTATATGACAATTCCAACATATGTATACATATCTATACAGTTATCTTACTGCACAAGATACATCAGATCTAGAAAGAGAGAAAAAAAACAAACTAAGAAGGAAAACAAAATGCATGGAAATATTCACAGAAAGCATTAAAATGCTGTGTTGTGGTCCACACTCAGTTCCCTCAGGCCTCTCTCTGGATGTATATGACTATCTTTATCACTGAACAATAGGAACTGGTTTGAATCACATCATTGCTGAAGAGAACCACGTCCATCAGAATTGATCATCGTACAGTCTTGTTACTGTGTATAACGTTCTCATCCAGGAAGGTTTTGAACTCTCTGAGGACATGCTATGTGTCTCACTTCTGTTTCCCTTAACACTGGACAGCTTTCTCCCTCTGTACGAATTAGCATCATGGAATGTGTGTGCTAGAAGGAACTTTAGGAACCAACTAGGACAGTCTCCTTTATTTTACAGATGAGGAAGTTGAATTCTACATGTAAAATGATTTGCCAAAGCTTACATAATTTATTAATGACAGTTCTCAGACTAGATCTCAGTATCATTTTAGACTAATGGGCTTTCCAATAGGTACTTATTAAATGTCTAGTGAATGACTGAATGAAATCTCTTAAAGTAGAACAACTTGTGCTCTGTACTCTCTCTATGTATGTACAATTGTTCACTTGCGTCAAGTTTTTCTCAAATAAAATTTTAAGTGTACAATAAAAAATGTTTTCTTTGCACTTAAGAAAATTTTGCCAGGGAATCAATTGTTGTTGACTTATTATGAGGAGTTGAACTGGAAACAAAATAAAACAGCAACAACAAAAATACATTCTTGAGGTCAGAATCACAAGAAATGCCTAATCTTATCTGATAGTGATAGTCACAAAAATGGATATTTTGCCACCTTAGGCCTTATAGTGTGGCTACGGTTTGGAGTGATAGGAGTAATAGTAATATTTTAGGCCAGGGGGTGAGATGAATAAAGAGATGTACCTGGAGATGGGCAGCAGAGTAATATATGGGGAAAAGATTTGTGGACAGGGTGAGGTCATG
Organism: Myrmecobius fasciatus; assembly: GCA_023553655.1. Lineage (NCBI taxonomy): Eukaryota > Metazoa > Chordata > Mammalia > Dasyuromorphia > Myrmecobiidae > Myrmecobius > Myrmecobius fasciatus. Next base: position 23,994 of record JAJPUD010006102.1, on the reverse strand, counting down.
AGACACTGAATTCTGGTGGTAGTCATAGAAATAATGAATGGATGATTTTTGGAGACACTAGAGAAGAAACCAGTAAACTTGACGAATCATTGACTATGAGACAGAGTTAAAAAAGAAAGATGAATCTAATATAGCCAACTTCATGATTCTGAATCTGGATAAATTATGTGTGAGATCAGAAACTCTTGTAGTTTAAGCTATTAGTAAGAAGGTAGTAATTGGTTTTAAATGAATTGAATTTGAGGTAAGAAAAAGATATCTGGATGGAAATATAAAAACAGCTATGAATATAAGACAGAAACATGGGATAAACTGATCTTGTAATGAAAAAATTAGCTTAGGGAGGAGTCAGTGTCTTTAGAGGCAGTAGGTGGAGACATGGATATGGATAGGTTTGCAAAGTGAAAAGAATAGCAAAAGCTAAAAAAAAATAATAGCTCACAACAATATAGTGTTTTTAAAAAGCTTTACATGTTTTATTTAATTTTATTCCCAAAATAGGTTTTTTTTTGTTTTAATATAAAGAAACTGAGGCTGATTGATCTTATCTAATTTGCCTAGGGTCACTCAACTCATATAAATGTAGGCAGCTAGTCTTCTTGACTGTGCCCAGTATTGTCACTTTGTAAATTTTGAGGCTGCCTGTAGGGGGAAAGCACCAATTAAGCACTTACTAAATGTCAGCCAACATGCTAAATGCTTTACAAATATCATCTCATCATTTGATCCTTACAATAACCCAATAATAAGGTAAGTCCTATTATTAACAGTCTTTCTTTCCTTTCCATCTTTGAAAAAAATTTTAAAGATAAAACTGAGAGCTTCAAAGGATATTTTAAAGGTTTCAATTCTTTAGATTGTTTCATAGTGCAGAGCAGAAGACTAAAGAGTTTCATTGCAGCTATGCAGGAATTTTAATTGGTTGAAAAGTGATAGAGATAATGAATAAATTGGAGAACAAGCAGCTACTAAATGACTTTGCTTTATGCTTTAGATACATTCCTGAAAAGGATCATTTAAAATGAACATGCTCATATTGACTAACTTATTGAAAAGTTTAGGACTCAAGTCTGGAAAGATTAAAGCTGAAGAGGGAGATACAAGAAAAGTTAACAAGATCATAAAAAGTAAACAGACTCATTCACTAAATCCTGAGATACTAAAACTATGAACTCCTAAAGGTTGAAGGAGAAAAAGTAGTTTTCGACTAATTTGTTTTATTCAGAAAATATTTGCTGAACACAAACCAGGTGCTTGACATGTTCCTTACATGTTCCTTCCTTAGTTTTAGGATAAATGAAAGAAAAGGTACTTTTCTTACCCTAACTCTCCCTTCCTTCCCCCCCTCCCTCCCTCCCTCTGTTCCTCTTTCCTTCCTTCTTTCCTACCTTCCTGCCTTCCTTCCTTCATTCCTTCCTTCCTTCCTTCCTCCTTCCTATCATATCTACTTGGATCCTCCCTCTAATTCCTTTTCTGTGCCAAAGTGATTTGTTGTTTTGTCATATGAGTCATAGCCAATTCTCCCTGAGCTCATTTGGGGTTTTCTTGGTAAAGATAGTGGAGTGGTTTGTCATTTCCTGAAGTGATTACCTTCCTATAGATGTTCTAATTTCTTTTGCTGCACAAATACAAATGTAGGAATTACAGAATTAGATTGCCTCAGGCTGAATTAGATTGCAAGCACTTTGTGGGCAAATTTTTTAAAAAATACTTGTTTTGTACCTATTATATAGCAATGGGGAAAATAGCCCTAGGACCAAGAAACACTTTTAAGTTCCTCTTACCTCTTGGTACTACTTGATCTTGTAATTCTGCTAGTTTATAGCTTCTTAAGTCATGTTATCAAAGAGTGTCAAGTCTTGGCAAAAACTAGCTCATACCACCTAGACCCACATGAGATTAGTTTGTTCCAGAAAGCCATTTATAGTGAGAAATACATCTTCCAATTAGGAAAGACTTGAAAAAAAGTGCAATCAAACCTGTGAAGATGTGGGATCATAGCTGAAAACAGCCTTTAGGGAGGGGTAAGAATGCCAAGTTTCCATAACTGTATCCTTTCTTCCTTGCTTCACTTCCCTCATCTCAGCCTATAGTTTCCATGCCCTAGTAGTTTCAAACTGATTTAGTCTTTTTCTTTTGTTACTGGGTCAGTCCATCTCTTTCAGTGATCATGATTCCATCAATAATTGGGAGGGAGCAGCTAGTTGGTGTATGGATAGAGCACCAGCCCTGAAGTCAGGAGGACCTGAGTTCAAATCTGGCCTCAGACACTTAATACGTTCTAGTTGTGTGACCCTGGTCAAGTCACTTAACCCCAATTGCCTCAGCAAAAAAATTATTAATTAGGGAACTGGTAGCAATATATAGCTTAAAAAAATTGAACCCTGAGGAAAACTGAATGCTTTTGAATTGTGTTGGTGGAGAAGACTTTTGAAAGTCCCTTGGACAGCAAGGACATAAAAATCAATCAAAACTTAAAGAAATTAATTTAGACTAATCACTGAAGTTGAAGCTTAAATACCTAGACCACAAAATGAGAAAGCAAGACTCATTGGAAAATATCATATATTGGGAAGAGTTGAAGCCAAAAGGAGAAGGGGATGGCAGAGGATGAGATGGATAGATAGTGTCATAGAAACAATGAATATGTACTTGGATGACTGAGTGATAATGGAGAATAAAAGGACCTGACTTGTTATAGTTAGTCACACTTGAGTCACACTGAGTCACACTGAGTTAGACACCACTGAACTACTAAACAGCAAAAAAGAAAAGTCAATCTTTGGATCCCACATGATAAACTCATGATGAAATGAAACATAAAATTTTGAGCTGGAAGAAAAGGATCTTGGAAATCATCTATTTTAGTTTTTTCATTTGCTTGTTGAATGAAATAATTGATAGCATTAGGGAGAAAGGTATTTAATAGGTGATCATTTTAACATTGGCACTTGAGTTCTGTATGAGAAGGGAGTCTCCTTCCACCTACCATACTCTCTATTCTTAGTAGCTGTGTTGAGCTTCTTAGGTCTTTTCTTGAATTGCCCACCTACCAGTTATCAATTCTTGCTATTTGACTGATCATTTTCCACGTAGGAAATTCTGATAGGCTTCTAATCTGGCAAGATCATTTAGAAAGTTGCCAGAACTAGCTGGCAGAATTTTCTAACTGGTTTAATTTTTCTTAATTGTTTAAATTTGGCTAACACTGGTTATGAAGGTTGTATAACAGAGTTGCTTTTCATATATGTATGTCTCTCTATGTATGTCTATATAAATCTCTATCATACACACACACACACACACACACACACACTAACCTATTTGATTGTTTCCCCTTTCCAATTCCCCAGTAACCTATAAGCTTCTTGTTGTCAGGATTTGCATTATTGTTTATCTTTGCTTATGTTGCTTCCAGCACAATACTTTAATCATGCTAGATATTAATCAATTATTTTTCTTAGATTTTTTCTCATCATTAATTCATTAAGCCACAGAGAAAATAAAATGACCAGTTTCAGTGTGGGCTAAATATAGTCTTGAAAAATCATGTATAAAGCAAAATTCTCTTTATAACTTACATTGTAAACATACAAAAACTGTCTTCTCATCCTTCAAGCTCCCTGTTCTACTTCTCTTGCTCATTATTTGATAGCTTTTAACACTACTTACCACCCTGATCCCACAACTGGTAATGCCTGGAGATGGACAGATTTCGTAGGTTTAAGTTAAACTAATAAAATGTGTACTTTACTTATAAATTTTGTAACTTTGAAATTACATATAATACCTCTTTCAGTATCATATTTTTATTCCATTGAAGGATCTTCCAGTCTGAGGAACTAAGAATTTTTGTTTCAAGAGACTGATTGATTTGTTGTAGGTCATCACTGTAAACTCCTGAGTGATATTTCTGATCATGAGAGCTGATAGCTTGTCCATTAAGAAGACCTCCTTCAGATGTGGTAGAAGATCATGCAGTAAACACAAGCTTCTGAAAGAGAACATCTGGTTTTTACAAGAAATTTGGCTTAATTTCAACAACAATGGGCATTTGAATCCAGGAGCAGAAGGCAGTATGTTTGAGAAAGAAAGCAACAGCTTTTGTAAATCTGTTTTATTGGTAGAATTGAATCTGGTTCCAAAGACTTTGACAGTTTTGTTTGATAGCAGAGAAATGATGAAAACCACAGAAATTACTGGAGTAGGTGAAGAAGGATGTGTCTGTTTTTTGGAATTTCATTTCCTCTGAGTCAGTAAGTACTTTTTCTTGATTCCTCTGAAAGAGTTCTCCAGTGCTTAGTACAGTTAATTGACCACAGGAAATCATGGCCTGGAAATGGTATAAGAAAATTTTTGTTTCGGGTTAATCATATATTTATGTTGTATCTAAAGTTATAGTTGGTAGTTAGATGGATTACAGGCTTATAATTTGTATCCTGGCCTTTTTCATTATTTAAAGATTGCATTGACATATGGATGAAATAGAATGCTCCAGAAATTTGTAGGGGATAGTTTCTGGGATCTCCATACTCTTAAGAAGTATGGAAAATACTCATAGTAACATGGAGAAGAAGGAATTGGAGGAAGAGATAATGGTGGATCACAACATCTGAGAGAAGAGAAAGCTTATTCTAGACACTTTTCTCCAGTCTTTTCCCCCATTTCATTTTCAACCAAGCCAAAAGGTCCAGTCTTTAACATTGATTTCATTTAGATATGGAACTGATCAAAGTAGTTTATAATAGTTCCAAGGAGTATCTGGAGCCTTGTGGAAGACTTAAAAAAGCCACCATAATATAAGTAGATATCACAGTTGATGAAATGAAGAAAATGTCTTGATTTGGGGTCCTTCTGGTTCTTCTGTTCTATTTTAAGGATCTGTACAGTCCTCTCCCTGACCCCAAATAGTCTATCAGAGGGGAAAATACATGCAAGCATCTTTTAGCACCATGTATCTACGGGGAAATATACTTAATGTGCTGGAACCTTATGTTTACCAAAAAAGCTTTGAATTCCAGGGATGCTCAATAAGTACTATTTTCAATGTCAATTGAAAATATAGATCGATAGATGAAGGAGTCGATCTAGAATTCATCATGGGGACAGAGGAACTCTTCTTTGTTAAAAATAAAACTACAAATTTGAGTGTGCATCTCTCTCTGCCACTGGTTGTTTCTTTCCTCTTTCTCCTTACATATTCTGGTGCTGTGAAGCAAGAACAGGAACCAGGTTGGTTAGCCCAATGTGGAAATAGCTCCATTTTGGAAATGAGAAAAAGGTTATGATTGCATTGAAGATAGATTTCAGAAGAAGATTTTGTTCATTTGGAGGAATCGAAGTGTATTTGGAAGGGGATTCTCTAGACTACCTGGCCTTAGTCCATTCAGAATGGATTTCTTTCTGTGTTGGATCCAAGAATGCTATTAATGTTATTTTAATAGCATTGGGACATTGAAATCATTTTTTAGTCCACTCGGCTCAAGATTATATTACCTGAACTAGGGCTACCAAATTCTCGAATCTCTAATATTAAAAGCACATTAGTTCTCTCCCTGCTTCCCCCAAAATCAGACAACTATTATTGATTATCTCTAGCTGCTTGCTTTGCCCTGTTTTATTCAGATCGTCTTTTTGGGTTTTGGATAGCTCTTGCTTATTTCCTTTATACTTTTGTGGTTCAGATTGCAACCCATCTCTGTTTCATTCTGTATTACTCTTGTCTATGCTTCCTGAAAACCTGTGACAGAGGGCATAATGAGACATGCTTAGGCCCTTCCTCTGGGTCCCTAGATATTTCATAGACACTAATGGAGCACTGAGGTTGTTCTTCTATTATTCATGATTTGTAACATGATCAGCCTACTTTCTTTTTTCAGTTATGGCTCTCTAGTATGAGAATAAAATAGCTTATTTTCTTACTAGCTTTCTTCACTTTTTAATTTTTAATTTTTTTGTTAAAGCTTTTTATTTACAAAACATATACACAGGTAATTTTTCAACATTGACCTTGGCAAAGCCTTCTGTTCCAAATTCTGTTCCCCCACTCCCTCCCCTAGATGGCAGGTAGTCTAATGCATGTTAAATATGTTAAAATATATTTTACTAGCTTTCAAATACATATTATTCTCCATCTTCAAAAAAGTTTCTCTCTTAAATATATTCCCTTTTTTCAGCTCTACCATCCTCTCTCTCTCTCTCTCTTTATTTACAAAACACATACACAGTTAATATTTCAACATTGACATAGGCAAATGTTTCTATACACAATTCCCAAATTCCCAGAATCTTATGAAATGTTTCTCTGTTACTATTGTTTCTCTCAGTTGTTCTCCATGTGTCTTGACCCTCGCTGTTCATTGGAATGAGCTTTTGCTAATGGCATGAATGAGCCTAGTACAGTACCAGGAACACAGCCAACAGCTCACTGCATGCTTCCTGGCTTACTTTAGCCTTCCTTTGTCAGAATGTTCATCCCATACTTCTTATATATACCACCTTAATTTCCTTTCCTTTCTTTCATATTCAATCAATCTGTCAACGAGTATTTGTTGAGCAAATACTGTACAGTTCAATTCAATTAAACAAATATTAATTGCATTCCTGCTCTGTACCAGTCACTGAGGTAGGTCCTGCAGAAGATACAAGGCCAGTGGTACTAGTGGCTGACTTTTAAAAGGCATTTAAAGTACTTTCCATTAATTATTTCATTTGATCCTTACAACTCATTGAGGTGGATAATCTAAATGTTTTTATTCTTATTTTACAGATGAGTGTCTAATCTAAGACAGGTTAAGCCTATGTTCTTCAGTTTCACATCTAGAACTCTCCTTGTTATGCCACAACTGCTTCCAAAGACAAGTAAGAGAGTACTGTGGGGGCAAGAATCTCAAGCCTCCCTATTCAAAATGAATTTATAGACTCATGAATGTAGCAGCATAGACCTCAGTGAACAGTGAACCAGTCAGATTGCAATAAAGTTCTCAAAGGCACAGCACAGAGCATGAAATAGCATATAAAGTACCAATAGGAAATGATGAGGGAATTAGAGAAGAGGGAATTTAATTAAATAAAATCACCAAATACTAATTATTCCCCGCTTATATGTGAACAATAATAGATAAGGTGTTGTGGAATATATAAAGAAACAGAAAATATAGTCCTGGCTTCAGTGACTTCTTGGTGTTATTCAGTCATTTTAGTTATGTTCTTCATGACCCTATAGCTGTGCTTGGCAAAGATACTAGAGTAGTTTGTCTTTTGCTTCTCCAGCTCATTTTACAGGTCAGAAAAATAAGCCAAAGAGTGTTAAGATTTGCCCAGGGTTACATGGTTAGTAAATATTTGAGGCTGAATTTGAACTTAGGAAGGTGAGTCTTCCTAATTCCAGACCTAGTACTCTATCAAATACTAATTAATAAGCAAATAAACATAAATATGGATAGTCTCAACAATGAACACAATTAATTTCAAAATGTCTTTTACAGATATTAAAAGTTATGAATTCAGAGGATAGCAAGATCACAGTGGCTTAGAATTGACCTAGGTCTGTAAGGGCAAGATTTTTTTGGTAGAAGGGGAAGAGCTAGATGTGTGGAGAGAGAAACCTTCTAGACAAGCAGAACAACATTTGCACTCAGGTATAGAAATAATAATATAATACACATTACCTCATTTGATTCTTATAACTCTCCTAAGAGGTTGATGGGACAGGTATATTCATTCATATTTGATAAATGAGAACCTAAGGCTTAAAGAGAAAAAAAGTTTGCCCTAGGTCTGACAGCCCTATTCAGGAACTATTCATTCTTGACTTTCTTCCATCTTGTAGACATAAGTGCTTGGAGGATGGGACTATTGTTTTTGTTTTTGGAATGCATACTATACTATGGATAATACTATGTGGGTGCTTGGTAAAATTTGAATCTCCATCTTCTTCCAGCTGTTTTTGTGAAATAGATCCTTCAATAATTGGATCTGTTTCAGTTGGTTCTTTCTTAAGATAGTTTAATTACTTTGATCTCTGGTTTGGAATTGGGATATTCATGAGAATCTGCCTCTAACTCATTTGTTGCTCAAAATAAAAAAACCAAAAAATCCAATAAAGATTGAGAATCTTTTTTATCTTTCTAACTTTTTTATCTTAGGGGGATAAGTAACTTAGACCCATCCAGGTCTCTCTTTCCTGGTGATAGATCCATCAGGCAACAGGTTTTCTACTAGAATTTTTAAAAGAAATTCATGGGAATACCATAACATCAACTAGTATTTTCTCACCTATTCAATAATCAAAGGAAGGCTTTTAACCCCAGCCTACCTGGAGAATAGAGGTGTTTCAATTTGGGAATTTTATTAAGAGAAGAATAAGGACACTGAATGCATATGAGACCAGGGAGAAGAGAAGGTTGTGGTGAGATTGAGGTTCAGAAGGGGAGGTAAGAGAATGCCCAAAACAAATTTGTAAGTTTGCCTAAGACCATGGCCATAGCCCCTAAAAAACTCATCTCTTATGCTTTATGCTACATGCTGTTCTTATTGACACCAGAGATAATATAGACCAATTCAGAAGATTGCAAGTCACAACTTCCCTTAGTTTGGTTCATTCCTGTGTTTTACTACGCAATCTTTTCCATCCCTGTCTCAGGATCATCAGTGAAAGAGAGAAAAAAGTAGATTAAAAAAAAAACAGAGATACAGAATATAAAGATTAAAGATCACCAGGGGAGAAGTATATTAAACAACTCCTGTCATAATATCTTCCTCTTATAGGGGTTCTCTTTCCTATTTCTTCCTTTTCCTTTTTTGTTATGCATAGTTTTGTAGACATGAATTTCCTAGTTCTAGGATATCATGAAGTATAATTTCACAAAAGTGAAGGACATTCAAGGACAAGCAAGACATTCTGGGAGGTTAAAGAAAACAAAAAATAAGTTATAAGATTTAGTCTAATAGTATGTAGAATTGGGCTTGGTATTAGACATTATGGCATAGTGGATAAAGTCTGGAATTCACTGTACTAACTGTGTGACCCTGGATCCTTAGAACTCCAGGCTATTTTAAGATTGTAAGTTAACAGAACTTCTGATATGTATTGAGGGAGGGAGTTTTGATACAGAAACTTCCCTATATAAGTGTAATCACAGGTCTGGTCCTCCCCAATTTATATATTAAAATTATATTTCATATGGGAAATAATGTGGGTCTGTGAGCTAAATTGCATATTGCCTTTAATTTTCTGGGTGACTCAAAAATAATCCACTTACCTCCTTGTGCCTGGGTAACTATTGGTCATGGTACAGGGATAAATTATAACTCTGTAGGCAGACGTTACAAATTATGCTGATAGTAGGGAAAATACAGTGCTTCCCCACCTGTTTTTATTACAGGCCTTTAGTAGGCATTTAATAAGTAGTTGTCAAGGGAATGAATGAATTATCAATGACTGAATAAAAATATAACGGTGATAACTATGCCATCTTTGCTTACCTCCCAGAGTTGTGAGAATTAAATGAGACAATATATATGAAAGTATTTTGTAAATTGTAAAGCACTGCATACATGTAAAGGGGGGGGGTTAATTTGGAGACAGAACTCTCTGAGTTCAAATCCTGACTTCTACTTACTGACAAGGTGTTATATCACCTCTCTGTGCCTCAGTTTCCTTTCCTTAAAATAAGGTAAAGTAGACTAAATGCCTCCTCTAACATGCCTCTTAGCTCTCAGTTTCTCATCTCTTGTTCCCATAGAGTTATTCCATCTGAATTAGAGCTACTGGTAGTAGGGGCACCAAAAGTTGAAAAGCAAAAGTTCTTAAAGTTGAGTATGTGGACCCTAGGGGTTCCTGAGACCCTTTCAGTGTCTGTGAATTAAAACTATTTCCATAATAATACTAAGCCATTATTTGCTTATTAAAATACTTTTCCTTCTTTCAACTATATATCTCTATGAGGTTGGATTTTCTTCATAGACTTCAACCAACATATTGTAATATAACAGATTAAATGGAGAAACAGGTAAGAGAATATAGCTATCTTTTATCAACTCTGACATTAAAGAAATTTGCAGAAATATACAAAACAATGCCACTTGCCATTTTGTTTTGTTTTGGAAAAGACAGTTTTTATAAACATGTTATTTATTGGATTATTATTGTTATTCTAAATGAACTAATGAAATTTTAATTACCTTTTTAAACTTTTGTTATAGTAGATATATTTTTCCTGTTCAGCACAAATCTAATTTTATATATTCTTTCTCCATGTCCATATATGTTCCTCCTGCGTCATCCCATGCCACATTTCAGACAGTTTAAGGGATATTTTGACTTTCCCTCCATGAGGCTTAATCAGAAGAATAACAGGGTAGACTAATATTCCTGTATCATTAACCAAATGTTGTATAATCATCCACATATATTTGTAGGTCCTTGCTGGTAAAAATCAGTATTTAGTTATATGAGTTACAATAAATCAGTCTCTCTGGACTGACTATAAGATGCAAGAGAAGTAATTTTGCTCAGTGGCACACAGCTGTTTACTAGGTAAGCCAATATCAAAACCTAGAGGAGGTAACAACACATTATTCAGGAATAAATTGTTAAAGGAAGGCAGCAAACATAAAATGCAACTAAATTTGTAACCTCACTATTCTTTAAGATGCAGGGGTTAAAATCTTAAAGAATAATGAAGGTTCTACTTATTTGCTTTGCATTATTTGTATCAATTTTAATGCTAATTTTCTGTCTTATTTCACTTAAGATAAATATTCTTTAAAAAATAACGAAGGATGTAGATCTCTAGACTCTAAATTCTCTATTTTTCCTTCCCCAAGAGTAATTTGGAAAAAAGATATAGAAATTATACAACTAAATATATAGCAAGTTTTCAGTTAATATTTTTGATGCTCTTGTTTGTAAAGTAGCATCTTCTCAAAATAGATTTTTAAAGAATAACTGAACACTCCTCCTCTTCATTCTGATGAATTTTGGTATATTTAGGCTGGCGTTCAACCTGTCTTTTATATTTTAGGATTTTATGAATTTTGAACATTTTGAGTTTATCAGAGTCATAGTCTCAAATGTAAGATAGTCCCCAGGATCAAGGAAAGAAGGTCAAGAAAAGTGCATGTCCAGGGAAAAGCTCTTCTCTTTGATTGAAGCTAACTACCCATTAGAGAAGGTGAAATTAAAGTGTTGCCCTAAATGTCAGGAGACATGATGTAAATTCAGCTGTAAACTTGGAATTTGCAACATGTCAACTGAAAGGTTATCATCATGGCATCTAAAAAACCGGAGACTTGGAGGGTAAGATTATGCTTCTGTTGAACTGTTCAGGAGAAAGGGTGTCCTGACTAGCCAACATGAACATTTCTATCTGCTTGGCAGTCTGACTGTAAATTTGTAAATTGGCATTCAGGCTTATAAGATAATCCTAACTGTATTTGGAAGTGGCAAACCAGTTTTCCTGGGGATTGATTATGATCCCAAAGATAAACTGATGATTTTAGTTCTAGACTAAAGAGCAGTGGGACAAGACAATGGACTCATAGTGACCTTGGTGAGGTGAAGCATGTGTGTGGTCCTACCTAAAACTGTTAGACTGCTTGATCATTGGTTCCTATATATCATTACTCTGTAATCTTTAGAGTTTCAAAATGATAAGCTTTCTTTTTCTTTCTATTTTAGTCTTTTCTTTAGGCTTCTTAAAAATTCCAAAATTGTCAAGAGTCTCCTTGAATTTTTGAGTTATCTTTTTTTTTTGTGGTTGTCATCAAGTGGCCATGTGCACTATCTCAGTGATTCCTGGGAATTGTAGATTATCAATCTTGCGAAAAAGTAGAGCACATGCCATCTCAAAAGTGCTTCTTTTTTCCTCTCTGAAATGTAGCAGCCAAATGCTACAGACCTCATAAGTAGTTTAAGAAGTGCTAATCCAGGGGCAGCTAGATGGCACACAGTGGATAGAGTACTGGCCCTGGAGTCAGGAGAACCTGAGTTCAAATCTAGCCTCAGACACTTAATATTTCCTAACTGTGTGACCCTGGGCAAGTCACTTAATCCCAATTGCATCAATAAAAAAAGTGTTACTCAACATCAGAGTTTATCTTTAGGAACTTATTTTTTAATGAATTTTTTTTTCAATTATCAGGCATTTTTTCTTTTCTTTCAATACCTTCCAGTGGAAAATATTCTTATTTAAAGTTAAGCAAAAGAAATTCCCAATTGACCATGTCCAAAATATATGTTTCATCATGGATATTTAGCCTATTACTACTCTCTCAGGAGATGGACAGCATTCTTTATCATTCGTTGTCTGGAGTCAATCATTGTACTGATGAGAGTTCTTTAAGTCTTTTTAAAATTGTTTATCTTTTCAATGTTATTATTATAGTACAAATTTTCTTCCTGGTTCTACTCACTTCACATTTATTCAGTTCATGCAAGTCTTCCTAGGTTTCCATTAAGCTATCTTTCATAATATTTATAGCAGTTACTTTCATATACCATAATTACTTCAGCATTCCCTTATTAATGGATACTTCCTTGGTTTCCAGTTCTTTTCTGTTACTAAAAGAGCTGCTATAATTTTTTTGCACATATTATTAGACCTTGTGCTCTTTAGATCTAATATCATTGGGTCAAAGGAGGACCTAAATTTACTTTTGAGAAACTAGTATTTACAAAGAGACAGAGACAGAGACATAGAGAGACAGAGAGAGACAGACAGAGACAGAGACACAGAGAAAATATGCTTATTGATTCTTTAATCAGAGAGAAAATCCTATTCATTAGAGATCAAATAGCACTTTCTTAAATGCTTATATTGCTATTCCTCATCCAGAAGCTTTTCTAAAATGATTATTTAATATCAAGATGGGAGGAGATCTCAGGCAAGGTACCCCAAGGACTTGTTCATGGCCCTTTGGCTTTATATACCATATAGATGTTATATTCATCATATTCATAGATGACATATGTCTAGGAGATATAACTAACAAATTGGATAACAGCAAGGTTCCAAAATGATTATGAAAGGCTATATAACTTTGGGTTGAATTTGAGAAGATAATATTCAATAAGGATAAAGAGTCTTGCATTTGGGAACAAACAATTTACTTTACAAATATAAGAATGAGAAAGGCATGGTTAAACAGCCGTTTTTCTGAAAAAGGTCTGGAGATTAATTTTAATGGGTTGCAAAATCAATGTAATTCATCAGTGTGATATGCTAAGCACCAAAGCTAATATAATCTTAGACTATATTTGAGAAGGTCATAGTAATAGGAGGGTAAAATTTTTTCTGTACTTTGTCCTGTTTAGTCTCTGTTGGAAGTTTTATTTAAGTTTAAGAACAGTATTGATAAATTGGAGAAGGATCAGAGATGAACAAATGGGATGGTGAAGGACTTTCCTTCTTTATTGTATGAAGATTTATCAAAGGAACTGAACATGTTTAGCCTGGAGAAGAGAAGACATGGTAGAGGTTGGGGAAGGTTATATTATAGCTGTGTTAAAATATGTAACAGCTGTCAAGGGGAGGAGAAATTAGATGTGTTCTATTTGGCTTCAGAAAGCAGAACTAGAAACAATATGTAGAAGCCACAAAGATGCCAATTTAATTTTGATGTCGGGGGAAAGAACAACCAAGCAAACACACACTTCTTAACAATTTGAACTGTCCAAAAGTGGAATGGATTACTTTGAAAGATGGTACCTTTCCTGGTAGTCTTTATGTGTAGACAGGAGGACTGCTTGTTGGCTAGTTGAGAATTCCTTTCATAGATGGCTTACAGTGATCTCTTCTGGCTCTCAATTTTTGTGATTCTGTGCCTGCTGATGGTCAATACAGAAGTGACTAGTAGAATGGAAAAAGGCTGGGAGTCCTTTGTTCTTAACCCTGGCTTCGCTAATAACTATGAAAACTTTGGAAAATTCTTTTCACCTCTCTGAGTCTCATTTTCCTCATCTGTAAAATAAGGGTTTTGCATTAGGTGGTTTGTTAAGCACAGAAATTCTACTCTTGGTTGCAGGGACTGAAAATTGGGGGTCTTTTTCCTGCTTAGGAAGTCCAGTTTTGCAGTTGCATTAAGGAAACCAAATGAATGGGATGATGGAATAGACAGGATAATTGGGAAAAGAATGTAATACTAAAAATAGCAAGGAAGACTGAGGAAAAAGACACCCAAAATGTTGTCATGGACCTTAAGTTGGGGGTGGAGTCAGAGGATAGCATAAAGAGAAGAATGGGTGATGAAGTAAAGAATGTAACAAGAGCTAGCAGCTGGGGTACTAGGGAAAGGATTGACTTGGAACAGCTGCAAAGATGGGGGGAGGGCAGCACTTTGGGGAGGATTGATGAGATTAGAAAATTCACCAATCTGGTCATGTAGTCTCATATCACATCCAGTTCAGTCAACTGTATTACAAAATCAGGTGTATTATTTGACTATGTAGGGTGCTTCCTTTCCTCTTCTTCATGTTATCTTCTTAAATTTCCGCCTATTTAGAGGTTATATTATCCAGCAGAATATAAGCTTTTTGAGGGCAGGGACTGATTCCACATTCTCTTTTCATATATCAATGCTTAATATAGTGCATTTATACTTAACAAATACTTGATGAATTAAATTGATTAGAATTGAATTGAAATGAAATCAGGCTTAGCTGTATATGACCTAATGTTGGAGGATGAAGAGAGAATGGTTTAATTCATCCCTACTCCCTTACTACAACTTTAGCCCCACTACCTTTCCAGTCTTTTTTTATTTTAATCGTACTTAATGTTTTTTCCTAATTGCAAGTAGATTTTAATTTTTTTCAAATTTTGACTTCCAAGTTCTCTCCCTTTGTTCCTACCACCTAATTGAGCAGGCAAACATGTTTACGTAGGTTATATATTCGTAGTCATGCCAAACATATTTGCATGTCTGTTTTTTTTGTAAAAGAAAACACAAACAAAAAACAAGAAAAATAAAGGAAAAAATAGCATTGATTTGCATCAGGCTCTACTAGCTCTTTCTCTGAAGATGGAGATCACCTTTCATCGTAAATTCCACAGAATTGTCTTAGATCATTGTATTACTGATAATAGATAAGTTATTAATAGTGGATCATCATACCTTGTTACTGTGTACAATGTTTTCCTGATTCTGCTCATTTCACTTGCATCAGTTTATGGAAGTTGTCCATGTTTTTCTGAGAGCATCCTGCTTATTTTTTAAAGCACAATGGTATTCCATCACAATTATATACAACTTGTTAAGTCCTTGTCCAATTGAAGGACATCCCCATAACTTCCAATTCTTTGCTATCACTGCTATAAATATTTTGTATGAATATGTTTTTTCCCTTTTTGTTTTTTAGTCTCTTTGGCATCCATACCTAGTAGAATAGCTTAGTTAAAGGATATGTGTAGTTTCATAGTCTTTTGAAAGGGTACAGTTGTAAATTTCTCTACAGAATGGTTGAATTGGTATACAGCTTCAACAAAAATTTAATTTAATTTTCTGATATCTCCTCTAACATTTGTCATTTTTCTTTTCTGCTATATCAGCCAGTCTGACAGATTTGAGTTGTTTTAATTTATATTTCTCTCATCAGTAGTGATTTATAACATTTTTTATGTGACCACAGATAAGCTTTGAATACTTTGTCTGGAAATTGTCTTTGACCATTTACCAATTGAAGAATAAGTCTTATTTCTATAAATTTGATTCCATTTTCTATGTGTTTGAGAAACTAAGTCCTCATCAAATAAATTCACTGTTCTATTTACCTTTTTATGCTTCTTTTGCATCTTGTATATGGCAGTCAAATTTTCAGCTCTGGTCTTTTCATCAGAAATGCTTTAAAGTCCTCTATTTAATGGAATTTATATTTCTTCCCCTGAAAGATTATACTCAATTTTGCTGGATAGGTGATTCTTGGTTGTAATTCTAGCTCTTTTGCCCTCTGGAATGTAATATTCCAAGTTCTCCAATCCTTTAATGAAGAAGTTGCTAAATCTTTTGTTATCCTGTCTGTGGCTTCATGATTTTTGAATTGTTTCTTTTTGGCTGCTTGCAGTATTTTCTCCATGATTTGAAAGGTCTGAAATTTGGCTATAATTTCCCTTGGGGTTTTCATTTTGGGATCTCTTTTAGGAGGTGATCAATGGATTTCTTCAATTTCTATTTTACCTTCTGGTTCTAAAATATCAGGGTAGCTTTCCTTGATAATTTCTTGAAAGATGATATTCAGATTCTTTTTTTGATCATAATTTTCAGGTAGTCTAATAATTCTTAATTTATCTCTCCTGGATCTATTTTCCATGTCAATTGTTTTTGCAATGAAATAGTTCATATTTTCTTATATTTTTTCATTCTTTCGATTTTGTTTGATTGTTTCTTGATTTGTCATAAATCTATTGGTTTCCATTTGGCCAGTTATACTTTTCAAGGAATTTTTCTCTTCGTTATATTTTTGTTCCTTTCTTAAGATGTTATTTTCTTCAGTATATTTTTATGCCCCCTTTACCAAGCTGTTAATTCTTTTTTTCATGATTTTTTTGTATTACTATCATTTCTCTTCCCAATTTTTTCCTCTAACTCTCTTATTTGGTTTTGAAATCAAACAAGCACTTTCATGATCTGAGACCAATTCATATTTTTCTTGTGGCTTTGTTGTAATCTTCTGAGTATGTATTTTGATCTTCATTGTTGCCATAGTAACTTTCTATGGTCAGAATTATTTTGTCGGGTGTTTGCTCATTTTTCACCCTTTTTCTTGATCTTTATCTCTGTTATTAAAGGGGGGTTCTGCTTCCCAAGTGGAGGGGGCACTGTCCTAAACTTAAGGTTTTATATGGCTGTTTTCAGAGGTAATTCTGGGGACATGTAAGTTTTTAGAAAGAACTGTGTTTATTACCTTCCTGTACTGGTTTTTGAGTGATCACATATACTTTTCAAAGTGTGAACTGGAACTGTGACCAGAGTCTCAGCTTCCCTGTGGCTACAAGCTATGCTTTGTTAGTGCTCCTCCTTGTATAGGAACTAAGATCCAGAACTGCAGCCCAGATCCAAGTAGAGTGAATACAATAGAATTCTGCCCATTTTGCTGATACAGATTCCTTGTAAATCTCCTTCTGATCCATTGTCATATGATATTACTGTCTGTGGGCTGAAAGGTCTGGAAATCACTTCTGCTGCCACTGACTCATTTGCCTGGGCTTGCTCCTGGTTTACTGGGTCCTGGTATGCACTGGAAGAGCTTTTTCTGAACTGATGCAACAGATTTCTCCTCCCAATTTCCTAAGTTATATTGGAATGGAAAATTGTTTCATGCAGCCTTTTTGTGGGTTCTTCCACTTCAGAATTTATTGAGTCATTATTTAAAGGTAATTGGAAGGCTTTGGGGAGAGCTTAGGCAAGTCTCTGCCTTTATTCTGCCATCTTAGCTTTTCCTTCCCTATCCAGTCTTCCACATTTAATTCCACCTTAGCACTCCACAATTTGGCTACATTGGTTTAAGTTATCAATAACTAAGCTATTTGGTAGACCTGACAGGGAACTAATGTAAACAATCATTTATCACCTTATTAAATGATTGTTGAAATTTACAAAGTATTAAAGTCTTGAAATTTTATATTGATAATTGAAGGCCAAGCAGGATACCCTGGAAAGTCAAATAATTGATGAAGTATGAATGAATGAGCCGACATCAGAGTTGGAAAATGAATCTGGCATCCTTGTCAGGCAAAAAAATGACTTTGCATAGCCCAGAGAGTTGAGCCTGCTGCTTAGAAGGGATTGGGAGGATGATATTAACTAGGAATTTGGATAACTTTCCTACCCCAAATGAATGATAAGAACGTGTCCAATGCTTCAGTTTTTAAAGGTTCAATAATATTTCCCTTGCTTTTCTTATCCCCTTGTCCTCAAGGTCTTCAGAGATTTGGGATAAATGGATAAACAGTCAACTCAAGGACATTCCTTAAGAAACATCTTTATGTCTCTTAGCAATTTTCCTTGAAACCTAGGAACAGCTGTTGAAAGCTTAATATTGTTTTCAATTAAATTAGGTCTATACCAGTCTGGGTCACTGGGCCTGCCACAAAATCAAGTGGAATAAAGCTTCTCAGTTCCAAACAAATCATAAAATGTGGAACTAGAAGACCAGTTAATTTCAAATATGCCAAATCAAAAAGCCAACAGTAGTTTAAATACTGTTTAGAAACTAAGAAAAATATAAATAAAATGTCACCCTAAGATGTTTTTTTGAAAATTAAAAATAATTTCAAAGTAAATTTTGATGTACTTTAGTATAAACACTTAATTTTGCAAATGCTTATTAATAATTAATAACAATAATAATATTAGACCTAATAATAGCCCTAATCTGATTCTGTGCTAGTTGCTGTGAGAGATTCAGATGTTCTTGCCTTCAAGAGACTTATAATAAAGCCAGTCAATAAACATTTCTTAAGCATATAAGCAGAAGTGAAGGGAGGTGCTTCTTTACATGTCTTCTTTGTGGTCGTTTGCTTATTTTGATTTTATATTATTCAATTTCAGTTGTTCTGTTGATGTTGTGCTTTCCAGGTGCATTATTATAGTCATATATTTATATAAATTTTGTTTTGGGGTTCTTCTTACTCTGCTTTGCATTAGTTCATCCAAATCTTTCTTTACTTCTCACTCATTCAGACTGATCTTTTTAATAATACAGTAATATTTAAAAACATTTACATACCATAACTTGCTTAGTCATTTCCCAATAGATGAACATATGCCTTGTTGTCAGTTCTTTGCTCCCAGAAAAGTTTTGAAATTCTTGATAAACAGCATAGTATAGTGGGGAAAGGGTTTAGGTTCAGAGTCTAGCACAAATTATATAATCTTGAACTAGTTACTTGACCTCTTTTGGCATCATTTTCCCTATTTACAGAATGGGGATACTAGTTTAGACCAAAGCTTCATAAACTATATAGTGTGACTCCAAGTGGGGCTGTGTAACTGAATTTGGGTGTCATGAAATTATGATTTATTATCAGTAACTGTTAGATATGTATATCTATTTTATATACTTCTCTTTTCAGAGTCAAATCAAAATTTCTCAGGTAAAAAAATGTTGTGAATGGAATGGTTTAGACAGTCTATGTAGTTCATTTCAGTTTTCAGTCCCTTGACCTCAACATCTCAAAATTTCCCAAGTACTTTGATGTTTAGAGGAAGTGGGTTTGCTGTTAATAAAAATTATTCCTATTGAAAAGATTAAAAAATGTCCTTTAGGAAATGAACAAACTTTTGTGGTGAAAGTTTGAGTTTTTGTTGCTTTTTTTTTCTTTTCTGGTGGCATTAACAGCAGCATTGAGGGCAATGATCAAGATTTTTCAGGTATCTCTTAGTCAAGTAAATACCCATGTATAACACTAGTACCATGGACAGATACCCCACAGGCATTATCTTTGTCTCTCAACATGTTCCAATGGAAACTCACCTCAAAATAATGAGAAAATGTAAATTGTAAAAGTTTTACTTCTGTTTGTTGATTCCAAGTCAAGAAAATTTACAGAATTATTTTGGAAATAATATTTTTAAATAAAAAAAACTAAAAAAGAAGATGATTTGGGGAGTTAGATATCTGGAGTTTTTTATAAGTCATTAACTTCCATTAAGTTAATAAACTGCCTTGACCTAACTTTGAGATCCTGAAACTTTTTAGTTTGTATAAATGAAAGATAGCTTAGATTAATTCATGATTTCTTATAATTCTAAGTAACCAAAATTCACATACAAATAATTCCTGTTACTATTTTGATTTTCAGAGAAACAGACAAGGTGACAGTGGGGCTCTTTATTGCAGCTTTATTAAAGAATTTCATAAATCAACCCTAGTTCTCCAAAATCAATAAGGAAATAAAACTGAAACATTGCATGAGGTAGAAAAAGTATAATTCCTTAGTGTATGTGATCTGCTTCCTTTCTTTACTCAAGCAATCACTAGGGGAAATGATATTTATGTATATGTCACTTAAATGACTGACAATATTACAGGTCATTATTTATTAAAAAAATGTAACAGTGTTACAGAAAGTGAAGATGTGATAAGATTGAGTGACTTGCCCATATAAAGAGCAGCTAATCCAGGAAACTAAAACTATTTCCTTTTTTTAGAAAACATTAAATAAATAAATGAAGAGGGTATACATTTTTTTTAATTTTTGTTATTTGTTATTATGTAGCTGCTCACTCGTGCCTACCTCTTCATGATACTATTTGGGGTTCTCTTGGTAAATTTATTAGCATGATTTGCTATTTTCTTATCTACCTCATTTTACAAATGAGGAAACTGAGACCAGCAGGGTTAAGTTACTTGTCCAAGATCACATAGCTTGTAAGTCTGAAATTGGATTTGAATATAATCAATGAGCACAGTAATCCTTCTCTAGTCAGAGAGCCATTATTCTACTAAACAAGCAATAATCTCATATCCTCCCTTTACTATGTACCTGGCCCAGAAGAGAATGTGGTATATCAGAGAGACCATTGGAATTAGAAGATAGGTAATTTGCATTCAAATCTGCACTTTGCTTATATACCAATAGATAAATAATTTAATCTCCTGAATCTCAGGTTTCTTATGTTAACAACTGAAAATGTGGGTGGAGAGTGTTGGTAGAGTTAACAAATCTCTAAAATCTCTTCCTGCCTTAACATTCATTCTCTATATGTACAGAGAGGCAACACTATGAAGAAGGATTTTTGGATTTGGAGTCAGAAGAACCAGACTCTGCTGTTTACTATTTTTAGGAATCTGGATAAGTCACTTAAAGTTTATAAGCCTCAGTTTTCTCATCTGTAAAAATAAAAGGATTATATTAGATGATCTCTAAGAGGCCATTCAGGATTAGTCCTTAGCTTAATGCCTAGTGAATAGGAAAGGAGGAATCTGGACTGCATCAAAGTGGAGAGTCAACCACTGTTCCAGAGAACAGTGAGTTTTCAACTGCTACTAAAAAGACCTGGAACTTTCAGCTGACCAAAAGTTCACTATGAATCAACAGTGTGAAATGACCACTAAAAGAAACTAATGGAATCTTAGACCACATTAGTGAAACTACCAGAGTGAATGGTGCCATTGTGTTCCGAATCTGGGTTGGTAGGGCCACAACTGGAATGATGTGTTCATTTCTGATATGTTGTAAGAAGGATCTTGATACACAAGAACATTCAGAGGAGAGTGGCAAAGGATGTTTATGACTCTTGGAAATATGTCAGATGAAAAATGATTGTGAGGGTTGGAGATCAGAAGTAGAGAAGATTTTGTCCATTTTAATCTGTCATATGGAAGAGAGATTCTACTTGCTAGATCTCAAACCATGACCCCTTTTCACCCAAGAAATTTTTACATGACCCTGGATCCATAGGTATATAAAATAGGTGTGCAAATTAAACATTTACTTATAATAAATCATAATCTCCTGCATTCAGTTATATGATCCCATGTGGGCTCATGAGACATAGTTTAAGAAGCTTTGATTTAGTACTCTACATTCTATAAAATCCTAAGAAAATAAGCATCTCACTTTTACTATAGTAGAGACTCATTATCTTGCAAGATATCTCTAATCATTAGGAAATTTTTCTTGATAATGAGGCTGGATCTCCTCTTTTGCATCTTCCACCTATTTCTTATTATTTCACTGTCTGTGGCCAAACAAAACAAGACTCTTCTATGTTACCTACCTTCTGGTACTTAAAGGCTACAGTCATTTCCTCAGTAAATCTTCTCTTCTATAGGATAAATGTCCCCAAATTTTCATAAAGCATGATCTGCAGCCCCTTCATCATCCTATTTGTCCTTCTTTAAACATGATCTACTTTGTCATTGTCCTTTCTCTTTTTTTTGTTTTGTTTTTTTGTTTTTTTTAATTTTTTTAAATTTTTAAAATTATATATAAAGCTTTTTATTTACAAAACATATGAGTGATTTTTCAACATTGACCTTTGCAAAAACTTTTTTTCCCAAGCTTTTCCCCTCCTTCCCCCCACTCCCCACCCATAGATGACAGGTAATCTAATACATGCTAAATAGGATAAATTATATGACAAATACAATACATGTATACATATCTATACAGTTATCTTACTGCACAAGAAACATCAGATCTAGAAAGAGAAGAAGAAAAAACAACCTAAGAAGGAAAACAAAATGCATGGAAATATTCACAGAAAGCATTAAAATGCTGTGTTGTGGTTCACACTCAGTTCCCACCGGCCTCTCTCTGCATGTATATGACTATCTTCATCGCTGAACAACTGGTTTGAATGACATCATTGTTGAAGAGAGCCATGTCCATCAAAACTGATCATCGTATAGTCTTGTTGCTGTGTATAATGTTCTCCTGATTTCACTCAGCATCAGTTCATGCAAGTCTCTCCAGGCCTCTCTGAAATCCTCCTGTTGGTCGTTTCTTACAGAACAATAATATTCCATAACATTCATATACCATAATTTATTCAGCCATTCTCCAATTGATGGGCATCCTTTCAATTTCCAGTTTCTTGCCACTACAAAAAGGGCTGCCACAAACATTTTTGCACATGTGGGTCCCTTTCCCTCCTTTAAAATCTCTTTGGGATATAGGCCCAGTAGAAACACTGCTGGGTCAAAGGGTGTCATTGTCCTTTCTCAAATGTTCTCCCAGAACTGAAGAAAAAAATCATAATTCTTTATCAGCTCCAGTGCTTCATTCTGGATATTTCTCCATTGCGACTCACTGTCATCTCAAACTGAAATTATGTCAAAACATACACATCAACTTTCCCCAAACCAGTGTCACCTGCATGATTCCTAGTCTCCTTTCTGCATACATTATTCCTTCCACTAAATATCTTTTAAACTTTATGTTGTTTTCCTAGGTAAACCTCTAGTAACTCATCTTTCACCTTGCAACTATTCTAATATTTGAGGCCCTCCATAATCTGACTCATTGTCAATCCAACCTTGATTTTTAATATTTCCAAATAGTCTTTCTTCATTCAAATGAGGCATAGCATAGTGGAAAGATTATTTGTCTCCTTCTCATCTTTTACTTATTCTTTTTTTATGGATTTACTTTTATTGTTAACTCCCCTAACAGTTGTCCTCTTCTCCTGCCTTGCCATCTAATCCTACCCCATATTTCAAGATGAAACTTTAATCCTATTTTCTTCAAGAAACTGTCTCAGATTATTTCAGATTTTATCAAGTCTTCTTGCCTGAATTTCATTACATGAGTTTGTGTGCTACCATCATTTGTATTGTTTCTCATTGTTACAAAATGAGTCCTGTTGACATGATGGTATACTTAGAGAATCCTAGAGACTCAACTAAAAAACTACTAGAAACAATTCACACCTTTAGCAAAGTGGCAGGATACAAAATAAATCCACATAAATCATCAGCATTTTTATATATTACCAATAAAGTTCAGCAGCAAGAGATACAAAAAGAAATTCCATTCAAAATAACTGTTGATAGTATAAAATATTTGGGAATTTATCTGCCAAGGGATAGTCAGGAACTATATGAACTAAATTACAAAACACTTTCCACACAAATCAAATCAGACCTAGTCAATTGGAAAAACTTAAAATGCTCATGGGTAGGACAAGCTAATATAATAAAAATGACAATACTACCCAAACTAATTTACTTATTTAGTGCCATACCAATCAAACTCCCAAGAAATTATCTTACAGATCTAGAAAAAATAGTAGCAAAGTTCATTTGGAAAAACAAAAGGTCTAGAATTTCAAGGGGATTAATGAAAAAAAAGGCTGAAGATGGTGGACTTGCTGTACCAGATCTAAAACTATTTTATAAAGCAGCAGTCATCAAAACCATTTGGTACTGGCTAAGAAATAGAGTAGTCGATCAGTGGAATAGGATAGAATCACAAGACAAACTAGGCAATAACTATAGCAATTTGGTTTTTGATAAACCCAAAGACCCCAGCTTTTGGGATAAGTATT
>JAJPUD010006101.1:0-138928 GCA_023553655.1 Myrmecobius fasciatus | reverse complement strand
GGATCCAGCCATTCTGGAGAACAATTTGGAGCTATGCTCAAAAAGTGATCAAACTGGGCATACCCTTTGACCCAGCAGCATTTCTCTTGAGCTTATATCCCAAAGAAATCATAAAGGAAGGAAAGGGACCCACATGTGCAAGAATGTTTGTGGCAGCCCTTTTTGTAGTGGCTAGAAACTGGAAACTGAATGGATGCCCATCCATTGGAGAGTGGCTGAATAAATTATGGTATATGAATGTTATGGAATATTATTGTTCTGTGAGAAATGACCAGCAGGATGATTTCAGAGAGGCCTGGAGAGACTTACTAAGTGCAGAACCAGGAGATCATTGTACACGGCAACAACAATACTATATGATGACCAATTCTGATGGATGTGGCTCTTTCCAATAATGACATGATTCGGTCCAGTTCCAATGATCTTGTGACAGAGAGAGCCATGTGCCCCCAGAGAGAGGACTGTGGAAACTGAGGCTAGATCACAACATAGCATTTTCACTCTGTTTGTTGTATTTGCTTACTTTTTTTGCTTTTTTTTTCCTTTTTGATCTCATTTTTCTTGTGCAGCATGATAAATGTGGAAATATGCATAGAAAAATTGCCCATTTAACATATATTGGATTACTTGCCATCTGGGAAGGGGGGGAAAGGAGGGAAAAAATTGGAACACAAGGTGTTGCAAGGGTGAGTGTTGAAAATTATCCCTGCATATGTTTTGAAAAGAAAAAGCTTTAATAAAAAAGGCTTTGTTTTCCAAATTTTTCTGCCTCTCTACATAATTCCCCCCCTCACCCAGACAGCAAGTAATCTGATATAGGTTAAATATATGCAAGCCTTTAAACCATATTTCCATATTTGTCATGTTGTGCAAAAAAATCAGACCTAAAGGGAAAAGTCCACGAGAAAGAAAACAAACAGAAAAGGTGAAAATAAGATGCTAATATAGTAGTTAATAATTAATTATCATCATAATTCTCTCTCTGGGTGTTCATGGCATTTTCCATCTCAAGTCTATTGAAATTTGCCCGGAATCACTGCACTGTTGAGAAGAGCCAAGTATAATAATTATTCTTGCTAACTAGCTACTAATCACAGTTGATTCTATATGCCCAAGGATTAGAACTGCTGGCAGCACTCTATACATTTCAGTGCCCTAGGATAAAGTGCCAATCAACTCACCTTAGTTTTGGTTCTGCTAAAAAAAAGAGAGACAATCTTTATTCATTTTATTTTAAGCCACTCCTTGAGTGCCATAATGCCCTTTTTTTGGGGGGGGGGGCTTCTGGGCACACAAGCTCAATGTGAGTTGACAATATTAGAAAGTTAACAATCTTAGGCTGCCCCAGAAGAGGGACCTAGAGTCCTGGCCCAGCAAGGAAGGAAATGACTGTTGTGTTCAGAGAACAGTTAGTAGAGTACTTGCCCAGAAGGAAAAGTCATGTTGAAGAGGAGTGAGAAAAAGACTGGCAAAGTAGCTGGTAGAGAGCTGGGTTATGGAAGACCTCGCGTGGCCACATGAAGCTTCTGCACTTTTGAATCCAGGCCGTAATGGATTTTTGAGTGGGGAGAAGGTGACGCAGTCAGATTGGTTTTAGAAACATCAATCTGGCAGTTCCGTACAAGATATATCAGAGACTAATTGGCTCCAATGGCTGGTTGCAGGAACACTAATTGGAAGGCTATTGGAATAGTCCAGGTGAGAGGTGATGAGAGCTGGAATTAGGGGAGCAGTTCATGTGAGTGGAAAGAAGGGGGTGGAGGTGAGAAGTATTTGGGAAGGTGAATTAAGAAAACTTGGTAATTGATTGGGGATGGGGGAGGTGAGAAAGAAAAGAAAATTCAAGATACCGCCAAAGTGCTGGACACCGGTGACTGCACTGAGGCAAATGCCACGGGCAGACCTGGGAAGCTGGGAGGAGGGATGGATGATGGATCCGGGGGAAAAATCAATGAATTTGAGTCCCCTGGGATGTTGATGAGTGGAAAGGCTCAGGACAGAAAAGAAGACTTCTGGATCCGGGACTGGCCAAAGCAGAGAGGGGACCATAGTGGGGAGATTGACGATGACCCTGCAAGGGAGGACGCAAGGTGGGCAGATAAGCAAAGGAACTGGAGAGAACAGTGCCATGGCAGGAAGGAAGGAAGGAAGGAAGGAAGGAGGGAGGGAGGGAGGGAGGGAGGGAGGGAAGGAAGGAAGGAAGGAACCCCGAATATCAATGAAATGAGGAGGAGAATGGTGAACATTAAGGATCACTGCCCCACTACTCTTAACCCAAGGCAAACTTGGGCTGGAACACTGAGGAAGAGAGAAGGAAGGTCCCGTCCCTGGAAGTCCAGCAGGCCTGGAGACGGCCTTGTGTGCTTCCCCGGAGAGGGCCATTTTGAGCAGCTCAAGTTGAGATACCATCAAGCCCCCATGGACCTTAGGGATGCATCGTGGTCCTGCCCCTACCTCTTAGCGACAATGTGAAACCTGTGGAGTGGGACACATGCTTTGCCTTACCCAAGGAAGACTCCCATAGAGAGCAGGCTGGTTTGGGGGCACAGGACTGAGAAATCCAGGTCATTCAAACAGACATGCACACCATCACAGGTTTGAGGGCCCCCAGAAAAGCGGGTGTTCCCAATCAGTGCTTTGGGTCAGCATCCTCTCTTCTCCCCAATTTCCTCCCAAGTTGCATCTTGACTGCTTCCCAGGCCCCAAGATTGGCTCAGACAGCCTCCTTGTGGTAGGCAGTACCCCGAGCATAGTGAGGCAAGTAAGGCCCTGGCACAGAACCCAAGGAAAGCACCTGCTGAGTCCAGCCCCGTCTTTTAAAGCCCTGTATATTGTCATTATTTCAGCCTTCCACACATCCACACCAGTGTGTACACACATGGCTGGTGCACAAGGCCTAGAACAAAATTGTCTCCAGTGTCCTTTTTAGGTCCGACCGTCTCTGTGGTAAAGGTCCTCCCAGCTCTGCCATTCTCTGGCCCCCGCAATCTGAGATGATGGACGTCCATGTGCTGGTCTCTCTGAGTCAGTGGTTAACCCTAAAGCATGGCTGATCCAAACACTGCTGATGTTCCCTGCTCCGCTCGGCCCCAAGGCTCCATTCTATTGCCCAGTCTAGAAGGGGGGGGGAAGCAAGCTTTAGAAAGCAGAGACAAATAGTGTAATTGGAAGAGGGGCTATAGGGATAAACCAAAATTACTCTTCTTTTGTGTGTGAGGCAATTGGGGCTCAGTGACTTGTCCAGAGTCACACAGCTAGGAAGTGTTAAATCTCTGAGGTTGGATTTGAAGTCAGGTCTTTTTGACTTCAAGGGCAGTGTTCTAACCACTGTGCCACCTAGCTGCCCCACTAAGCAAGATGAATTTATAGTTTTTAGTTTGGGGCTGGGCAAGTGGGATTAAGTGACTTGTGCAGGGTCACACAGCTACTTAGGGTTAAGTATCTGAGGTCACATTTGAACTTGGGTCCTCTTGACTCCAGGGCCTGTGCTCTACCCACTGTACCATCTAGCTGTCCTCCAAGCGATTCTTTGGGATACCGCGTGGATTTCAGGTCGTGGCCCTGGCAGGCCAGACTAGCTAATCGGTATGACTGGAAGTAGGAGCTACCCCACAACGAGCGGACTTTGGGCTTTTTAAAGTCCAAGTGTAAGAAGTTTATCTGTCTCCTCGATCCTAGTAAAAGTCATAAAGATGAGGCTGAAATGGATCTCTGAGAAGGTCACCATACAGTAACGAGGAGAAGACTGGGAGTCAGGGGGCCTGCCCTTGTTTCTTATTGTGTGACCCTGATCAAGTCCCTTTCGTCCCTCAATTTCCCCTTGTGTGCATTGGAGTAGCTTAGCCCTCAGGCTTCTGTCGCTCTAATCAGTTCCAACATTTTGGTATTGGGAGCCTCCTTCTGGTTCTTCCCTTGTGTGTCCCAAAATCAGCTCTGCAGCCCTCCCGTTCCACACCTGAATATCCCTTGATGGTGTGTTCCATGTTTGGGGGTTCTTGGAAATTCACAAGTCTGTGCTCGGGGAAGGCCATGGCCTGTTTTTTTCTGGAACGGCAGTAAGTTGTTTGTGGTTGCTGCTCATCATGTTCCCATGACTTCGAGGCTGGATCTCAGCAAAGTTCCTTCTGAGACTGCCTCATCAGCAGTGGCTCACACACTCCCATTAGGCCCAATAAAGAACCCCAGGCTTGTCCGGTCAGCCCATCTACTAGGTGCTTCCGATTGCAGGCCATGGTTTCACTCCCACAAGGGACGGGTTAAGAGAGAATCGGACGTTGGTTAGAAGGGGTTACGGGTTTGGGGCTTAGTGGGAAGGGGTGAGGAGGAAAACATCCCAGAGGGATGCAAAGACTAGGGGAAGGATGCCAAGAGAGGCAGGGTGCCACGATGAGTCGGAAGCTGTGGGTTCAAGTCTCCCCTCGGACACTTCCTTCTTCAGAGGATGGCGAAGATCCGATGGATTTTCCAGTTGGGGTTGGGGCTTGAAATGGCAGCCGATTGTGAGTGGGAAATGACTACAGAGACGCAGACTTGAAAGTGAGAGATTCTGGAGATGGGCCGAGCCCGGGCTGGGCTGCTGATGTCTTTGGTGGAGGGTACTCCTGGGTGAGATGATTTCATCTACAACTTTAAATCAACACCTTTTTTTGTAACCTAGGGAACTGCCTGAGGCACCTTGAGGTGAAGTGACTTGTCCAGGGTCCCATGGCTAGCAGGTGTCCGAGGCAGGACTGGAACCCAGGTATTCCCAGCTCTGAGGCCGTCTCTTTATTTAGCATCCCTCTAGAATTCCCAAACCTCGAACTGGGGGGGAAGGGGGGGACGGGTTATGCTACTCCAGTGCCTGGCTGGCAAAGTGGAGAAAGAGGTCAAGGTTGCAGAAAGAAGAGCAGAGGAGCAGTGATCGGGCCAGGACAGGAACATGATGGGAACAGAAATCTGGCCTGTGTTCTAAGGTTCCTCCCAGCTTGAGATTCCACGTTCTAACATCTGTCCCAGTTCTGAAAGTCCAGACCTTCCGGGTCTGCCATTCTATGGTACCAACTTTAGGGAGTAAAAGAGAGGAGCTAAGGGAGGTTCTTGGGCAGTCGGAGCACCACTGAGTAGCCTCCCCGCCCCCCATGAGTTGAGGTGACAATTAGCAAATGATCAGCTTCGATTTGAAAACTGGCAGACCACATGTTTCTAAGATTTGTGGGTTCCCTTTTATTCCTCTTCCTGTACTTGGGAAGCTCCTACCCCTCACCAGACCCCCATTTCTCTAGGATACCAGCCCACTAATGAATGGCAGCTAGGCAGTGGAGAGAGCTCTGAAACTGGAGTCAGGAAGACCACTTAGTAGCTGTATGACCCTGGGCAAGTCACACCACTTCTGTCTGCCTTAGTCTTTACAACTGTCAAATGGGGATCCTAATAGTCTCAACCTCCCAGGGTTGCTGTGAAGATCAAACAGGGTAAATGTTGGTAAAGTAGTGGGCACAGTGCCCAGTCCGTAGTAGGTGCTTATTATGTTTGTTCTTCCCCTTCTAAGAGGAAGAACTTCAGCACCTTATATGGTACTGGAGCCGAAGCCCAAGACAGACTGGTCTCTTCCCTCGGCTTTGTGTCCCCCAGGGATCCCAGTTTCCACGAAAAAGTCAGTTGACTGTACCGCTGGCTCGTGGGGCAGCAGCTGTAGGGCAGGCCACGGATCCGAGTCCTGCAGGATGGGCAGACGTGGATCCCTTTGGGGGAGTGCAGATCGAAGGCCCGCTTGCCTCCGGGAGAGCAATTGCGCCAAGTCCCCAGAGTGCCCTGGCTTTTCATGAGCCCACAAATTAACCGCCAGGTCAAAAGACTCTCTGGCTATTAAATGCATTCGTTGGGAAATGGGCTGAAGGCTCCTGGGAATTTGGTGGGCTTGTTCCCAGCCTGAAGTCATCCTCCTAGAAAATGGTTGAGCTAGACTATCGGTTGGGGGGAGGGGAACGATAGGATGGAGAGTGCCTAGGGCCTGAAGTCCCAGAGCCCCTCCCTGTGTGACCCTGGCCAGTGACAGCAGCTCTTCTGTCTCCCTTTTCTTGTTTGCAAAATGAAGTTGGCTTAGCCTCTGGGTACCAGGAGCTCGACTTGCAGCACAGGAGACAGCTCCAGTCCTGGCTGGGGAAAGGCTGGGCCCTGACCTGGGCTACCACTCAGAAGCCTGGCTCACTTTTCCCTAGGGAAATGGGGAGCCCAAGTGATGGTGGAGCCATTTTACAGAGGAGGAAACAGAGGCTTAGAGAGGTGTAATAACTTGCTCAGGCCAGGACTCCGGTCTAAGGGCACTCGGGGATTGAGGGCAACTGGGCAAACCTGGAGAGGGGGAGGAGGAAGAGGAGGGAGAAATGGGGAAAGAGAGTCAGGGCTTTGGAGGAGGCCAGGGCTGGCACGAGCACTCCCCTCCATGCCCTCTCGGGCTCCCAATGGCACCACAAGGCAGAGACTGCCTGGCTCCCCGTCATCCCTTCTGCTTCGCTGGCGCCCGAGCAGCAGGGGCTTCCTTGTGACCTTCCTGCTCACAAGGCAGGCTGGAGAGAGAGGGCTCATCATCTAGGGACCCACCCTGAATTAAGGTGATCCTCCTACCACCCAGGCCTAGCCCCTTCAGGAGCGATAGGTGTCCTAAAAGATCCATCTTCACTTGCCCTGGGTCAGCTCCCTGTCTCTCTCCCTCTCTCTGCCATTGCCTCTTGGTACCCAGAACTCGGTTTCCACTTGGGGATGAAGCCCTTCAGAGGCTGGGGAGGGGGAGCAGGGTGGGGGGGACGTACTCTGAGATTTAGAGCGGAAAGGGTCCTTAGGGGCCATGGAGTCCTGCACCTTTATGTACAAGAAGCCAAAGGCTTGCCCGGGGACCCCCAGCCAGGAGAGGGCTGTGGTGAGGGCCGGGCCCAAATCCTGCCCATGGCCTCCCTTCCGGCCCCCTCCTGAGTCTGGAGATGGCTCTAGGGCATTCCTCCCCGTTGCCCAACACACCCAGAGGAGCCACTATTCTAGTTCCCACTCTCATCTCGACCACTCGATACTTGGTTGGGAGGTTCCCCAACCCTGAGCGGAACGAGGTGCCAAGAGTGGCCTCTTAATGTCTGGCCAGAAAGGGGTCAGCTGCTCCCCAGGGGAGAGGAAGATGGACCAGAACCCCCTTGACTACCATGAATGTGGTAGAAGAGATACCCCCATGGGGGGGGAACTCTAAGAGCAGGAGACTTGTGCCAGTACAGCCCCCCACTTCAGTCCCGTGCTCCCAGGCCAGGTTCCATCAGGTCTTTAATGTACAGTGTTTGCTATGAATGACATCACAATAAAGCATGCTGGGTCCCCTCCAGACCTGTGCCCAGTGAGAGGCCCATCTTCCAGAGCTGGCTTCTTCTGCCTACCAGCCCCTTCTAAGGCAATCAGTCTCGAGGAGAGTCAAGGTGCAAGGCGGCCCCTGGGCTTGCTCAGCCCCAAACCCAGACCCCTTGTTGGGGCCCCTGGTCTAGATGTGGCATCTCAGGGCCCGCATTCGAACCACTCTCTCTTTGTCCAGACATCTTCTTCTGGAGTGAAGGGTCAAGCTTCAGGGGGCTGAGCTACGGTTCACCCTGGACTCCTCTGCCAGTTTTTTGAGGGGTACTGGAGGCTGCTGGGAGAAGCTAGTGTTGCTGCTGTTTAAAGTTGATGTGGGGCGGTACCATGGAAAGTATCTAATGCCTCACCTCATCCCATACCCAGCTTCTGAAGCCAGCCAGCTGGCTCTAACTAGGGGTTCCATTGTGGGTGTGGGCCTTTGGGTGCAGGACCTATTACTTGAGGGACAAGAGTTTGAAGCTGTCGTCCAGGATGGACCTCCTGTTGCGCCTCAGTTTCCTCTGCCGCTGCTGGTACCACAGGACTCCAGACAGCGTCACCACACCGATGAAAAGGATGATCCCCAGAATGGCGAGAACCAAGGTCAGTGTCTCCACATGTTCCACGGGGACCACCATCCCCAGGATCTGTACCCTGGGCCCCTCCATCTCTTCAGAGGCTGGTGCTGTGATGGTAGGAGATGGAAAAGAGTAAGCCAGTGGGGAGGGCTGAGGGGCATGGCTGGCTGCCAATGGGGAGCTTGGGCACGGGCCAGTAGGAAACCCCTTGAGGCTGGAATTAATGGAGCCGGGTTTGAGCAACGAGTGGTAATTACCCTGGGCTCGGCGACTCCTCTGAGGCTATGGGAAAAAGGGTGACACTCACCCCACCTCCCTCCTCCCTTTGTTCTGAGGATCAAGCAAGAAAAGAGGCCCAGGGGAGGTGAGCGCTGTGCCTGAGCTAAAGCACCTAGGAAGCAGCAGATCCAGAATGAGCCAGAGCATGGGAGGACCCAAATTCACTTCCTAGCTGAGTGGTCCTGGCTAAGTCATTTGCCCTGTTTGCTCATCTGTAAAATGAGAGGGTTGGACTCAAAGGCCTCTAAGCTCCACATTTAGGATCCTCTCCCAGGAGAGCAATTCATCCATCTGACTGTCTCTCCAAAAACATTTCTTAAGCACCTGTGTGCTGGGCACTTGGCCCACAAATGAGCCAGGGCAGGTCTATGCTGCTTCCTATCTAAACCCATTTGTCCTCTGGAAAGTTGGACTCCATCCCCTCTGTGGTCTCTTGTGTGCCTGAAGTTACGCTTTGGGCCTGGGCAGACACAGGGGACACTGGGAAAATCAGCGTAGCCAGGGCCCAGCCTCTGACGGCTGGCTGCCACCTCTCCCATTAGAAGTTGTCCCGAGCCAGCTGGGGCTCCTGGGTAGGACCCACACATGGTGGCCTACAAGTGCAATGGACACACGTACACCCACACATGCATGTGCCCCAGTCAGGGCCCCAGCCACTCTCCCTCCCCCTCAGACACTCCCTCCTTACCTGGCCCTGGCTCCTCCTTGCTCATGGTGATCATCGAGGGCTCTGAAAACAGGAGACGGAAGCTCAGTCCTCCCGGACTCAGCCCCCCTCCAGGGTATGGAGGAGAGTGGGGCTCTGGGGGGCGGGGATGGTGGGCCGCTCCCATGTTACCTGGAGGCCAGTGGCAGCAACTAATAGCGGGGGATGGTCCTGGAAATCAGGGGGTCTAGCTCTATGCTGTGCAATCTGGAACAAGTCAAGTCCCTACTCCAGACCTTGGGCTTCCCCTGTTCTATGAGGGAGCTAGCATTCTAGGCCCGCCCAAGTCTTAGTCTGAGTTCTAAGAGCATCCTTAACCCCAGTTTTTATATTCTGTGTTCTAAGGTCCCCCTCAGAGCTAATGTGTTCTAGGTTCTGCGATATCTCTTAGCACTGACGTTCTGTGTTTTCAGGCCCCTCCCTGCTCTGTCATCCCATGGTCTAAGGGCCCCCCAGCCTTAAAATTCGGTGAACTTGCTAGGTTCTGATCCTCAGGGTGCTTCCCCCCCCCATGCAACTTTACCTGTTTGGGCTAGAACAGTGAAGAGCGTCTCCATGCCAGCATGGATGTGGTCAGCCACGTGGCAGTGCAGGAGCCACGTTCCAGGGTTGCCGGCAACCATCTCCACGGCCTCAAAGGTTCCTGGGAACAGGTCTACCACATCAGTGCGGTAGCTCTCCCCGCTCTGTCAGAGAGATGGGAACAGTGAGGGCAAGGGAGGGTGTCCGGGCCTCCAAGGGGCCCTTTGTTAAACCGATGGCCACGTGGCTGGCCTCCAAGGACAGGCCCGTTCTCTGCTGGCGCTCCAGCATGCACTGGGAGCCATCCATGCCCATGCTTCCCTAGTTCCAGTTTTTGGTCTGTCATGGTACCCCCTGGAAAGGAGTGAGCACCCACAGGGGCACATGTTCAGAGTCGGTGACATCCACAGAGAAACCCCCAGACACACACACATTCACACATGCTAAGGGACGTAGGAGCAGATATACACCTAGTCTGACAGCTGTGGACACATGGAGAAACACAGACGGACACACATGGATACACAGAAGGAACAGACACACACACACACCCGGACAGAAACAGACGTGGAAACAAGAGAGGTTCACCCCGAAACGTGGCCGTCTCCACCGACACACGTTTTTACACTAACACAGACACGAGCACACACACATATCAACACAGACAGTCCCATGATCCTCCACAGATGTGCAGACAGCCCCCCTGGAGACAAGATACCCGGACGCTTGTATGCTTGCACACTGATATGCGTGCACACACACGTACGTGGTTTTCTTGACACCCTCATTTTGCCTCCCGTCTGGAGGCTACGACTCCTTCCACCACCAGGGCGGCGCCATTTCCTGCCCCCCAATCTTTTCTTCGGGCTCCCTATCCACATATCTTCACCCGGTCCTCACAGCACGGCCTCCAGCCTAGTCATCATGCGGCTGCTCCAGTTTGCCAGGGCCTCAGCGCAGTGGAACACGACGTTCTGCCGCCACCATCCTTCCCACTACGCGGCCTGCTTGGATGCAGCCTAAGTGCCTTTTTGTGGCTGCCCCATCACAGTGCTTATTTGCTGAGCTGGTGGTCCACTACGATCCCTCAGATCTTCCTCCCTTACACAAGGCCCTTTTTCCAGACTGTCCTTATGAAACTGCTTTTTTGAATCCAAGCACAGGACCTTCCATTTATCCTCCACCCGGGTATCAAAAAGAGCCCAGGGACCATTCTTTGCCCATGACCATGGGACAGCTAACAACCTTGTTCCCTTATCTCCCCCCCCCTTTGCCCTCGCGACCGCCTGATTCTTCCCCAGCCCTAGCCCACTCACCCGATAGAGGAAGCTCTCCGCGTGGAAGTGGACGGTGTGCAAATCGACATCCTGGCCCATAGCCAGCATGTACCAACCTACTCGTTCTCCCTGGTACATGGTCAGCCCCCTCAGGTTGGCATACAGTTTCCCATTGATAGCTGTAAACAAAGAGGAAAGTGGCTGCTGGTCATCCCCCTGTCTCCGTTCTAGTCACCTCCCCCGCCACCCATTCCCTCACATCTGGACCTTGCCAACTCTGCTTGCCGCTCTATCGCCCACACTGGGCTGATGGCATCACTGGCACCGTGGCCCTGCCCACTTGGCCAAAGAGCTTTTAGAACAGCTCATGTGTCCCCAGCATCCCAGTGTTACACATGAAAGCTCCTTGAAAAACCAATCCCCCCAATCTCGACTTGTTGCCTCTGCTTCTTCTCCCCTCCCTCCTCAATCCTTTGTGACCCCACTTCAGTCCCCATCATTTAACTGCCCGGGCTCTCTCCAAAGTGGCCTGTTTTCCATGCTCAGCCTTGTCAGCCTGGCTTCACCTTTGACCCTGGTGATCACCAGCTCCTCCTGGAAACTCTCCCCCTATCTTCTTCTGTACCAGGTTTTTCCCAGGTTGTACCCTAATTGTGGGTGTCCCCCTCTGCTATCTCCCAGGACCCTCTCTTCTTCCTTCTTCCTTGGTGGTCTGAGTAGCTCTCACGGATTCGGTCGGCATCCACTCCAATGGCGCCAAGCCCATCCATACCCAGCCCCAGCCTTGCTCCTGAGCCCGGGCCCACGGCACCTCGCGACGTCCTTGGCCCTCTTTGAACATGAGGGACAAACAACCGCCAACTTCATCACATCCCAAGCGGGGCTCACCTTTTCTCCTCAAACTCCCCAACTTTTGTTCGGGGAGCTGCCCTCCCTCTAACCCCGACCCTGAGGTCCTCCTTGACTCCTGTTTGCTGTTCTGCCACCCTCCCAGATTGTCTTCCCCAACATCTCTGGCAGGGGTTCCCTTTCTCTACTCTCACAATGAACACTCAAGGTCGGGCCCTCTGTGTCCCTGACCTGCCCTATCACCTCTATGCCTCTCTCCCCTCCACTGCATCCTCCACAAGGCTCCCAAAGCAGAGCGTGGGCTGCTCAACTCACCTGCTGAGAAGTCCCAGTGACCATCTAGTGCCTCTAAGAGCGCAGTCACGCTCTCTTCTCTTGGGCAGTTTAGGCCCTTCGCAACTTGGCCCCAACACACTGAAGTGGCTCGGCAGCAAGGAGTCAAGGGACAGGGGTTCTAATCCTGCCTCTGCTACTGACCACCATGAGAGCCTCTTTCTGACCTTTGGTTTCATGTTTATAAACAACATCCTTTTCAGCTCTAGTGCCATGAGCCCAGAATCCTCCCTGTTACACATGACTTCCCTTCTTGTCTTCTTGGGATCAGCCCAACCACCATTAGGGTTCCTTACATGAGACACTCCATCTCCAGACTCCATGTGCTTGCCCACAATGTACCTCATGCCTAGAGTACACTCCCTCTTCAACACCACCACCTTTGTACATCTCTAGCAACTTCAATAGCCCCTCTTACATGAAGCCTTCTGTGCTCTCCCAGCTGCCAATGTCCCTCCCCTGAAGTTATCTCCTATTTTTTTCCCTTAGGCAATTGGGGTTAAGTGACTTGCCCAGGGTCACACAGCTGTTACGTGTCTGAGACCAGTTTTGAACTCAGGTCCTCCTGACTTCAGGGCTGGTGCTCTACCCACTGCGCCACCTAGCTGCTCCTATCTCCTATTTTCTTTGCCCAGGCTGTTTGGATTGTACATGTATGCAATATGGCTAAGAGAACATAAGCTCTCTGAGGGCAAGCATTGATGGCTCTTATCTTTGTACTGCCGGTGCTGAGTAAGGGGCACACAGGGCCTGATGGGGGAATTGCTGAGTAAGGAACTTCTCCCTGTTCTCACCCCAGCCAAGGCAAGAAGTTACTCCTTCGACGCTAGCACCTTCCCCGTCGTGTCTTGACCAGATCCCAGATTGGCTTAAGAAATTAAATGGGAATTCACGGGGAGTTTTGTGGAAGCTGCAGATGGCCCAGAGCCTGTGACCAAACACTTAACACAAATCTGACAGCAAGGTGTACCCTAAACACCCCCCAAAGGAAAAAGAAAACCTCCGGCTTCCTCTTGTAGGAAAGAAGGATCAGGACATTTTATGGGGCTTCTCCAGATCATGTGGGCGCCATGCCCCTACCCTTCGTGACATGGGAGGGAAACCTATAGTTCCACATTGGCTAGCCAAAGGCAGACTGGACTCAAAGCCGGGCCCTCTCCTTCAAGCCCAGTGGTCTTCCTGCTGGGCTGTGTCACTTCCTTTCAGCACTCCCCTATTCCCTACTGGGGAATGAGCCAGCTTTTTTTCCTGGCAGCCTGCCCCCCCCCCAAAGCTGCCTTCCCCGTGACCTTCCCGGCAGGGAGCATTGCAGCCAGCCACAGGCCTCTCTGCCCGTTCCTTGTCCCTCCTCTCCATCCCCCCTGGCCAATTAGCAGCCAATTAAATGCCACTTGTCAGGTGCATTATTGGGAAGACGCTCTTCCTTGCAACCATGTGTGAACTGGACCGGCCTCCCAAGTCTGCCATTGTGTGACTCAAGGGAGTCTGGGTGAGCCACCACTGACGGCAGCTCTTACATCTGTGCCCTTTTCTCCGCCCACACAGCCACCATCACAGCGCACGTACTTGCTACCTCTTGCCTCCTAATTGGCTTTAACTGCTTCCAGCCTTTCTCGTGCCTACTGCAACCTCCCTGTGGTCACCCAATTGATAGACCTATTTTTAGTTAGCAGAGCAACTACCAGACTGACGACCATGCTCCATGGCTCACCGGGCCTTCAGCCCTGGTGCCCTTTACCTCTAGGAAGAGACAGAAGCTCTTCAACCTAGAACCGAACCTCCCTGGCTGGGCTCGGTCATCCTGTCTCCCATCGCTCCCCTTCACACAAGCTCTGACCCCACCAAACTGAGGGACCACACACTCCCTGACCTCTACAACCTCTGCGCCGGGCTGGGGTACACTCCCTCCCTCATTCGGCCCTAGCACCCCAATATTGGGTCCAGCTCCCAGAAGGCTCCTGTAGTGGCGGCACCTTCCCAGGCCCTGAAGGCCCCAGACACTCTCCCTCCTCAGTGGTCCCTGCCTCGCACTCACCTGAATGGGACATGCTACCCCCTGCCCCTCCTGGAAGATAAGTTGTCCTAGGGCAGGGGTTCTCACTTTTGTTGCATCTGGCTTCCCAGTACCCTGCACTCTAGCATCAAATCGAATTGAATTCAAAGCCGCCCCCCACCATGAGCTGGCCCCACTCTGCTTTCCAGCCATCAGGGACTCCCTGACAACCTTCATCCAGGCAGGGTCACCCCACACACAGCTAGAACACAGCTCCCCTTCTCTCCATCTATTTAGGTCCTAACCCTCCCTGGAACCTAGAACAGACCCTTACCCAGAACGAGCACTTAACACATGGTTGGTCAGTGGAATGAATGAATGGGTGAATACCCTGACCAGCTCAGCCTACTGTGCTCTCTGCCTCTTGGGGCAGCAGAGCTTTGGGCTCCGGGTCAAAGAGAATGGCTTCCAATCCCAACTGTCAGTCCTTCCTATGTGACCTTGAATAAGTCCCTCAACCTCTCGGAGTCTCAGTTGCCATATCTGCAAAATGAGAATCATAGACTTAGAGCTCAAAAGGCTCTTGAGAAGTCATCTGGCCCACCCTCTCATTTTCCTGCACCTCAGTTTCCTCCTGTGTAAAATGGGGCTGGGAAGAGGGAGAGCCGGCTTCTCATCCAAACTTGGCAGCAGACGCTCTCTGGGCATGCCAGCTCCATGGGCCTCTGTTTCCCCTGGGTCATAAGAAGGATTTGTCCTAGCCGGCCTCTTCCAGTCCTTGAGCCCATACAGGACCTTGCTAAGTTCTCTCCCCTTTCCAGTCAAATGACTGAGTTAGACTAGCTGACCCCAGGACCCTGCTAGCTCTAACTAACCCTCCAGGACTGCCGTCTTTTCCTGCCTTGTCCTCCACTGGTTCTCCGGTTAGTGGGCTGGGCCTCAGCTGGGCCGCAGGGATGCGAGAGCGGAGAGAAGTCGGCCCTCACCCCACCAGAAGCACGCCTCTTGACGGACAGCCAGGGTGCCAATAGGGTCCCCTCCCTGGCGGGTCCCACCCTCCACTGCACGCACTGGGGCCCACAAACCGTGCATCTTGTTGCTTTCCAGGAAGGTCTCATCTTGCAGATTGATGTAGCCCGAATCTGGGGACCCATAGGTGCCTATGTTCTCCTTCAGGTACCAAGACTGGTTCTCATCAAAGATTAGGAACAGAAGGGCA
The DNA here is from genome assembly GCA_023553655.1 of Myrmecobius fasciatus. Classification (NCBI taxonomy): domain Eukaryota; kingdom Metazoa; phylum Chordata; class Mammalia; order Dasyuromorphia; family Myrmecobiidae; genus Myrmecobius; species Myrmecobius fasciatus. The sequence goes on along the minus strand of JAJPUD010006101.1, from coordinate 123,822 downwards.
AAATCCCGGTCCACGTCCTTCCGGCCCCCAGTGGCTTTCAGCGTCCCCTTGCGACAGATGACCAGGGGCCCTATCAGGCCACTGTACACATCCTGGAAGAAAACAAAAGAGTAGGGCAGGGGATAGCCCTCACCCCTCACATCTAGAGGGGAACGGGAAAACTCGAGGCAACTCATGACATTAGGACAGCCTCTGCTTCCCATTCTGGATGACCTTGGGCAGGCACCTTTCTGTCTGGGCCTCAGTTTCCTCCTCTGTAAAATGAGAGGATTGGACTCCATGGCCTCTAAGAGCTTTAGAACTAAGATACTATGAGTGACCTTGGGCAAGCCACATTTTCCCAGGTCTCGATTTCCTTTTCTGTAAAGTGAGTGGATCGGCCTCTGAGGGTGCTGCCAGATCTAGGCCTAGGATTCCCTGCACAAGGCCACATGAAGGGGCCTTTCTAGCTCTTTGCTCTTGGTCTTCCAGGCTCTGCTCTAGAGGGCCACGCACTCTCACCCCCGTTGAAGATTGAGGCCGGGGACCTTCCCAAATCGGAGGCAGAGTGGAGAAGAGAACCCAGGTCTCCTGCTATCCAGCCTCCAGTCTTTCAGGGTGAGTTCCAAATATCCAGACTGTTCCAGAAGCCCAAGCCCCAAAGCCATGACCATGAGGCCCCATGTCCCGCCTCTGCCCTCACTAGGAGCCAGGCCAAACTTTACCTTGATGGGATCCACGTTGGAGTAGTAGATCCAGGGAACGCAGGCTGAATCGTTAGGCCCAGGGCCAGATCGGTCAGGGATGCTCCACTGGTACATGATCACCTCACCTGGAGACCGTTGGGCAGAACTCGCCATCCCACGCCAAGGCCCGGCCTCTGGCAACCCCCCTCCCCCAAGCCAGGCTCATTGCCGCCGTATCCTTTGTTCTAGCCACTCTGCCTCTCCCCAAAGTGGGCTTTTCCTCTGTGGCCCACTGTTGCCAGGAAGCCCACCCTAACCGCTCCAGGTCCTGCGCCCACCCTCGGTCTCCCCATGAGACTTAGAAATCATGCAAATATCAACTACCCAGATGGCATATGACAAAGCAAGGACATCAAGAGAGCTCTGCCAGATTGAGCCCAAGCCACTGTGCCCTTCTAGGGGTATATGTATGTGTGTGGACGTGGGTACGTGTGTGCACATGTGTGTGTGTGTGTGCGCGTGTGCATGCACGTGCCCATGTGCACATACAAGAGCTTCTTTTGTCACTCAAAGGCAGAGCTCCCAGACTGTCATTCAGTTGTTTGGATGTTTCCAGAGAAGTATCTCACATATAAATCAACACGCCCAAGGCCTAGGATTTCCTAGATGGTGGAACTCCCAGAGGAGGAAGTCCCTCCACAGGATACAGAATGGACCTCAAGCCTTAGTGACTCCCCCAAAGCTCAACAGGAAACTTAAAGCAACTTGCTCAGAGGTCACTGGAGCAGAAAGTGTTTTAGGCAGGATTCAAACCCAGATCTTTCTTTCCCTCTAAGTTTGCAAAGATCCTGGCACTGTGCAGCTTGCACAAAATGGGGATTTCATAAACTCCTGCTGAATTGAGCTGCCCACAGAAGTCCACTGAGTCCAAAACCACCGCTGGGCTTCTCAGAGGCACCCAAGAGAAAGGAAATGCAACTCCTGGCCTCAAGGCACTTACATTCGGACAGTGGAGACAACACATATGCATGTGTATGCACCAGAGACAAAGAGACAGAGCCAGAGAGAATGGAAGGTGATCTCCAAGGGGAAGGCACTAGTAGCTGGGGACATCAGGGATGACGTCCCACAGAAGGTGGCCATTAAGCTGAGTCTTGAAAGAACTTAGGGACTCCAAGAGGCGAGGGCAAGGCAGGAGCATATTGCAGACATACACAAAGACACAGAGACGGGGACTGGTACACCCCGTGTAAGAACTAGCGGGCAGGCCCAGGGGGCCGGAGCACACCCAGAACATGCAAGCTAGAAAAAGGCTGGTGATCTCAGATGGGACCAGGATGGGAGGGGCTAGAAATGCCAAGGACAGGGCTTCCTACTAGAGCCCCAAGGTGACGGGGCCCCCCGAAGTCGGCTGAGCAGGAGGGATGCCATAACAGTGCCCATTTCATTTGAGAACATCTTGTGGCATATTGGGATCTCAGAGGCGGGAGGGCCTCCTGGTGATACCGGCTCCAATGCAGACCTGAGAGAAAACTCTTGTCCCGTGTCCCCGACAGCAGGACTGTTTTCCACTTGAAAACTTCCCAGAACAAGCAACCTACAAGCTCCCACGGCGGCAGCCCACTGTTCTCGGACAGAGTTTCAATCACCAGGGAGTTTTTTTTTTTTTCTCTGAAATCCTCACCAGCTCAGTTGCTGTTTATCCTCCTCCTCTCTGAATCCAAGCAGGGAAAATCAAATCCCCATTTTCCCCACTGGAGATCCCACAAGGGATCATGGGCGCCCAGACTCAGACTTGAAGTACCCGCCGAGAACTTCTTTTGGAAGGAACTTGGACTGTTTATCCTAGCAACCAGTAATTGGATCACAGAGCTTCAAAGTCGGAAGGGACATCTGAGGACATCAAATCCGACTCCCTCATTTTAGAGACAAGGAAATCAAGGCTCCGAGAGGTTACGTAACCTGCTGGTTTGGAACCAAGATCCCTTGACTCCATCCACTACACTTCCGCTCCAGTCTAAGATGGCTGCCTAAGAAATGTTCCTCTATACAGTGAAGCTCCACAGCTCGTGGTGGACACGAGACCACAACCCTGACCTCGTTCATATCATGATCCAACTAACCTGAAATCCTTCAAGGGAAGAACAAATTTCAGGCCCAGTCCCGACCAATATCCCAGTCCCTAAAAACATGATAAGGAGCCAAAGAAAGCCAGGGTCCCAAAGCAAGTCTAAATCTCCCCCCTGCCCTGAATCGCCCCACTCACCGGGCTCAGCAGGCTGCACTGACCCTGCCCCCTGCTCCACTACCCCATGGGCATGGACAGAGTAGGGGCGGCTGGCATTGTTCTTGAACACCACAGTCAGGATGTCCCCGATCTCTCCCCGGAGCAGTGGTCCTGGTCAGGGGGACAAGAAGAAAAGGCTACATTAATAGATCAGAAAGGAAAATTGAGAATAAAGGTGGCACTCCTAAAATGGGCACGGGCTCCTACAGCTGCCAGGCCTTGGAGGAATGGTGCAGGGAGCATCCTTATTCCCTGACTCTAAATTCAAGGGCAGAAAGAGTGGAAAGCGGGGCTCAGCAAACTACGGCCTCGCCCATGGGTCAAATCCTTCTGGCCAAAGAGCTCGCCATGGTTTTGTTTTTTTTTTACATTTTTAAATAGAACAAAACTTTATTTAAAAATAAAAAAACCCAAATGTACAAAACCCGGGCCATACAGAAACAGACTAGGAGCTTGGGCTAGAGTCTTGTCCCTACATTTAGCGGGAGGGTATCCGGCTGGGGCAAGGAAGCAAAGGCGTTTGACCCATTGGCCCACTGCTCAGTTTCCTTTTTATTCCAGTCACATCACCCAATACTTACTATACTCTAGAAAATGGCTATGGAGATAAGACCTGTCTCTGAAGGGGAGCGGGACAAGAAGAGAAAGGGTCACATCTTAAAAAATCAGAGAAAAGAACCTTTCAGAACAGTATCAGGTAAGAGTTTCCAAGTAAACGAGAGAGATGAACCGAGCAGCATCTTCAACAAGCACGGCACACAGTGGATCTTTAAGAGATATTAATCATTTGCCCGGCCCTGAGGTAAGTTTAGGAAAGCTAGGAAAAGGCTACTGAGCAGGAGGCTCAGTGGAGAGAGAAAGCTCTGGGTCTGGAGGCAGGAAAGCCCAAGTTCAGATCCAACTCCAGAAACTCCCAGGCTGTGAGACTCTAGACAAGTCACTTCACCTCTGTTTGCCTCCGTTTCCTCCTGTAAAATGGGAACAGTAACAGTTGTTGGGAGGATCAAATGAGATAATATTGATTAAAAATGCTCAGTACAGTACCTGGTACATGGTAGGTGCTTAATAAATGCTAGCTGTCATTATAATTCTCTAGTGGATATCTACTAAATGTTTATTAAAATGATTAGGCAACTAGATGATGCACTAAATAGAAGGCTGGATTTGGAGTCGGGAAGGCCTGAGGTCAAATCTAGCCTCAGCTACTTGGGAGCCATCTGCTCCTTGGTGACTTGAACCTGTGTTCGCCTCAGTGTTGTCAACTGCTAAATGGGTCTAAGCACAGCAGCCAGTTCTCCAGGTCGTCATGAGGATTACATGAGAGAATATTTGTAAAAAAAAAAAAAAAGAGCTTAGCACAGCGCCTGGCACATAGTAAGGGCTTAATAAATGCTAGTTGTCATAATTGTGTAGTAGATGTCTACTAAAAGTTCACTGAATTAATTAGGCAGGTAGGTAGCTCGGGGACCAGAGACCAGGACCTAGAGTCACAAATCCCTGCGTTCAAAACTGGACTCAAGGCCCTTTTTCCTCAGTTCCCTCAAGTGTAAAATAGTAGCTAATTCCTGAAGTGATGCTAAGGAGCAGATGAGATATTTGTCCAAGGCGCTCAGCACAGGGCCTGGCACACAGTAGGTGCTTAATCAATATTGCCTGTTCTTATTCGAAGGAAGCTGAGCTCTGAATAATCAATGGGGCACGAGCTAGCTCCCTCCTCACAGGGAGGCTGGAGGCCGGGCAGCCCCCAATTTGGGGGGTCGTTTTTCTTTGTCACAAGCTAGAGTTGATTTTGGAACAGGGGGTGGGGAGCAGCGTTTACAGAAATGACTGGTGTGACAGCAAGAGGCTTCGGTGAAACATGTTTTCAAAAATAATCACAAGCAGTAGCATCTGTGCCAAATGAGAAGGCAGGCACGGCAGCCAAGATAGGGTCCAACTCTGTAGCCTTGTCAGAGGGAGAGAGAAAGGGAGGAGGGAAGATCTATGAAGCACCTACTCTATGCCTACTTACTTTACAAATATTATCCAACTCAAGGAGGTAGGACGGTCCCAGTTTTAGAAATGAGGAAACTGAGGCAGACAGAAGTTAAGTGACTTGCCCAGAGTCACCCAGCTAGTTAGCATCTGAGGCTGGATTTGAATTCATGTCCTCCTGACTCTAGGGCCGGCACTCTATTTAATGAGCCACCTACCTGATTAAGGTGATCCAACTGCCTTTGAATAAATCCCAGATACTCTTTCCTCTTAACTGGGTGCAAGGGCTGCCACTGTAGATGCCGTCTGGCTTTAGAGCAAGCCAGCCGGGCCTTGATCCGGTTCTGTTCTTTTTTCCTTCCCCACCCTGGCAAGCTCCCGGCCCCAGATCAGGGTGCCAGGCTCTCGGGACCAGGAGATGAGAGAGAAGGGAATGGAGAAATCGGAGACAAAGTTGGTGTGCTTACCCAAAATTCCCAAGTGCTCTTCTGGACCCGTCCTTGCTCGGGGTGTCGTGAAGGTGCCATCGCTATACTCCCTGTACACAACCTTCTTATACTGGGAACCCAGGAGTCCATCTTCATTGCTCAGAAAGACATGTCCGTAGCTGGAAAAGCCAGAGGGTATGATCAGCACCTGACCTCTTGGGTACAGGCCCTCCATCCCTTTGGGGGACAAGGTTGTGGGAGGGGGCACAGGCTCATTTTTAGATGTAAAGAAGGACCCGGTCCCATACCACGGATGGAAAAACCGAAGCACAGAGATGTGACCCTCCCCGTCCCGCAGGTACACTCCGAAGGTCCCATTGCATGGACAGGGAAACAGAAGACTGGCCTGATCCTTGCCACTTAGCCCTCTCAACTGCCCCCCATGCCCAGGGGTGCCCAAGAGCCTTGGTCTGGATGCTGGGACAGTTGACTCTACCACGTATGACTTTGGTCAGGTTGCCTCTGCTCTCTAAACCTCAGTGTCCCTGGAAAATGGGGATAACCCCCACCCACCTGAAGGAGGAGATCAAACTAACAGGTCTTTGGCAATTCTAGGGCCTGATTCCTGGTTCTGGCCACAGTCGTGTCACTGTGCGTCCCCTGGGCCGGGCTAAGCCCCTGGCAAGAACAGGAACCAAGCTGGCAGACAGCGCTCCGGGAGAATGGAGGATCTGGCTTTCAGCATAGCCGGGGGAAGGGAGAACATCGCCATTACCTACCCAGAATGCTTCTGGCTTTGCCTGGTGCTTGGTATGGGTACTCAAGGCCTGGCCTGTGGGGAATCCTCGGGAAACTTCCCCCGGAGCAGGGAAAATAGGAATCTCCTCAGGACTCCCAAGGATAGCTCCATCAAAATGACGAAGAGGATTCACTCCACAGGATGGAAGAACGTCCCCAGTAGGAAAAAAAGGCCAGACAAGGGCCCCAGGCTCCAGGGGACTCATTCGCTGGTGGAGGCTCTTCCCAAAGAGGAAGCGATTGGCCTCCGCTGGTCCTCCGAGGAGTGGGGATAGGCAGGGGAGGGAGAAGCTAAGGGTGAGAGCTCCATCTATGAGAGCCAGAAGGAGGCCAAGCAGTGGACGGGCGGCAGCTCCCTGCTAAGGAAGACCATGAGCCATCTGTGTGTTGACCTGCTTTTCGCGCCGGACAGGCCCGCCGTCACCTGGAGACGTGTATCCAGGACACGGTGCTGAGCCACTCAGGACTTACCAAGCCAGGACACATTGCCCTGGCCACTCAAGGAGGTGGAACCACTGGAAAGACCTGACAGAGTTTTGCCGGCATCCTTGGCAGGACACCCAAGACTCGGGCACAGATGGCATGTTCCTTATTACTCCTGATGGGAGTGGGAAAGATGACTTGGGAAACGAATGGCCGCTTAGGAGGTCACCTCTGAGTGGGATGCCCATTTCTGGACGGGCTTTTGGCCAATAAGAGAAGGCGCCGGATTCCACACACTTCTAGATCCACGGGGGGTTTACACACGTGCCTATATGTGAGCAGATGGAGATTTCTGTATAAATGTATACGTGTACATTTGTCTGGAGGGCCTGGACCCCTTCAGGAAGGCTTCAGAGCCAAAACTATATACGTGTGCCAAATCGCCACAGAGTGCAGCAACTACACCCCAACCTAAGCAAAATGGTGCTAGAGAGGCCCAGAAATTGCCAGGAGACAATGCTTACGAAGAGACGGGATAATAGACCCCCAAGCCCCGGGTTCAGATGGCTGTACCCAAGTTCCCAAATTGCAGCTGGTTAACAGGGGAACAAGAGACCCTAAGACAGGACGCTATATATTGCCATGTACCATAGCACTTAGCTTTTTTTTTTCCTTTTTGCTGAGGCAATTGGGGTTAAGTGACTTGCCCAGGGTCACAGCTAGGAAGTGTCTGATACCAGATTTGAACTCAGGTTCTCCTGATTTCAGGGCTGGTGCTCTATCCACTGCACCGCCTAGGTAAGGATTCTGAGAGAGACTACGATGGAAAGGTTCCCAGTGGTCTGAAATTCAACAGGAGAATTCAGTCCAGGAGGGACAGGAGGTTCTGAAGACGTAACCAGGAATCGTTCCAATGAAACACGAAAGGGAAACTGAGGAAAGACTGATGTGGAGGCTCAGAACTCAGTCCCCAGCCTAGATCTTTTTCTAAGCAAAAGAAGTGAAGGCAATTAACCGGCTGAAGGCAAAAGCCCGGCCTAGGCCCGTCCAAAGGCTAAGTGCAGAGGCCTAGTAGACAGAGTTGGGGGACAAGAGTGCAGGAAGGAGAAGGGAAATGGGGAGAAAAAAGAAACGGCACAAGGACTTGACTCAGGATCCGAGGCCATGCAGTAGAAGTCATCCATTTGACAAAGGAGGAAACTGAGGTCCATGAGAAGGAGTGGCCCTAGTTCACACACAGGGACAAGGAAAGGGAAGTGACTTGCCCAGAATCATGCAGCTAATAAGTATCCATGGCAGGATTTGAATCTGAGTCTCTGACTCCAAATCCAGAGCTCACAGTGCTTCTCCTAGTTTTTTTCCTGCCAAGGAAAATGATCTCCAGCCTGCAAAGGGAGGACCCAAAATGGTCAGCAGGGAGGTGAAACCTTCACTAAGTGAAGAGATAATAAAGGCCACACATCCACCCTGCAAGCCCAGGGCTGCCCATCATGGAGATCCACATGCAGCTGCTGAGTTCTCTTTGAAAGGTGGTGGCAGGCAGGCACTGAAAGGCCACAGGAGTGGAGGATGGCAGATGGGCCTGTTTTCAAAAAAGGAAAGACGCGGGAGTTCCCAAAGGGAACCAGCGAACTCGACTTTGCTTTCTGACAGAGTTCGAAGCGGTATCATGAAAGGGCCACTATTTGGGCAGTCTCTGAGGGAAATGTTAACAGCAAGAGCTGACACTCTGCGGTTTCGTGCTAGATTCGCCTCATTTCCTTTCTGAGAGGGTCAGGAGCCCAGGAGATCAGGGAAATCCTGTAGCCGCCACGTGCTTAGACTGCACCAAAGCATCTGACGGAATCGCTCCTGCTGCCCTCAGGGACAAGCACTGAGATGTAGCAGACTTAGGCAGGAACACTCCGTCATGGCTAGGGACGGGGATTCAGATCCCCGCTCTGCCACTGGGAGAGCTAGGACAAGGCTCTTCTCCTCCTAGGACCTCAGTTTCCTCCTCTGGGAAAGGAGGGGCTAGACCTCGGAGTCTTTGAAGGCCTTTCCTACCCCAGCTCTCCAAGCCCCACGATCAGACACGAAGAGGAGTCATTAACAAGTGGATGTCAACCTGAAGGAGGGCTATCTCTGGCTTTTGTATTTGGAGGGGCCACATATGTGCATACATACACACATAAAGGAAATTGAGAAAATGGGGGAAAGGTGAGCAGAGGATTTTTTAAATGAAAAGATCATTCTATTCTTTTCAATTCAGTTAAATAGGTGCCATGCTATACAAAAACCAGAGTCCCTGCCCTCAAGGAGCTTCCATTCTTGAGGTTCTGCAGAACACAGCAGTCAGTCCCGAGATCACTTCCTAGTTGTATGATCCTGGCCAAGTCATTAGTTTTCAGCTTCAGTGTCTTTTTGTAAAATGGGTATAAGAGCACCCCACCTTAAGGGGCTTAGGAAGATCAAATGAGATAATACAGGCAGAGGGCTTTGCCAATCTTCTTGTTGCTGGTGGTGTTGTTATATTCCGCTGAGGGAAAATGACTCGTACCCGAGTAAGTATGAGATTGGAGGGGAGAACAGAGTGAGATTTGCAAATGGTCTAGGGATATTTGAGGGGAGAGGCAACATAAATAGCTCTAAGGATCAAGAAAGGGGTCAGGGAAGTGGGGGCACCTGTACTAGATGAAAGAGAATGCTAGTGAAAGGCGGAGGAGGAAAGGAAGGGTCTTCTGGCACGGGACGTAGCCTTTGCAAATTCATGGAGGAGACAAGGAAAGTGTTATTCTCATGTGAGAGTAACTGCAGCTCTCTGAGCCTCATTTTCACAGGTGAGGAAGCTGAGGTTGAGAGAGATGCGGTTACTTGGCCAAGAGCACTCAGCAATTGGTGGTCAAACTATGACTTGAATTTCTGACTCCAAATCAAAAAAGTTTAGCGCTTACCCTAGGCCGGGGCCAGGAAGAGCATGAAAAGTCAGCCCTGTACTGCCCTTGAGGAGCTAACATTCTGGTGGAAAGGGCAATATGAACGTGGCAAAGTAAGTGCGGGATAATCGGAGGAAAGAGAGGGCACTAACTCTTCCCAGAGGATCAGGCACCTGCACTGAGTCGTGAAGGAAAGATTCCGAGAGTTAGGAAGACAGGGAATGGTCCAGACACAGAGAAGATGGGAAACTTGTGAAATGTACCAGCTTGCCAAGAACCAAGAGTTGGTGAAGGCCAGCTACAGCAACCAAGGAGTCTTTAGATCCTCCAGGAGGCACTAGGGAGCTGCAGAAGGATATGGAGGAGAGGAGTGACATGATCAGACCTGGACCTTGGGGCATTACTTTGGCAGCTGAGTAGAAGATGGAGGGGGGCAGCTAGTTGGCACAGTGGATAGAGCACCAATCCTAAAGTCAGGAGGACCTGAGTTCAAATCTGACCTCAGACACTTAACACGTCCTAGCTGTGTGGCCCTGGCCAAGTCACTTAACCCCAATTGCCTCAGCAACAACAACAACAGAAGATGGAGGGGGAAGGGGAAAGACTGGCAGGCAGAGCCATTAATAGGCCATTTGGTAGTCCAAGGCAGCCTGACAGCCACCTGCCCAGCGCAGTGGCTCAACTAGTACCGTGGTAGAGCTATGGGGACAGACACTGAGAACATTGGAGAGGGAGAGTTGATAGGGCTTGGACTGACGGGGTCTGAAGAAGAGCTGCAAGGAATCTCAGAGAACTCAGAGTTCACCCCCATCCCGTCCTAACATGTTAGGAAGGGGAAAACTGAGGCCAGAGGGTTGCTCGAGATCACACAGGGAAGAAACCCCGGAGGTGAGCTCTTTCCAACTCCAAACTGAATGCTCTGTCTACACTATGGCACACTGCCTGGAGACAGCCGGCCCCTACACCTGGATGCAGCCCAGAGATGCTTGCCGACTGAATCCATGCAGAGCCAACAGGTCCCTGTGTGAGAGAAGGAGAAGATAAGGCCGCCCAGGGAGGGCCTCGGGGGACTCCCCACCGAAGTGCTGGAAGATAAAGGATGACTCAATGCCAGAGTCACCAGACGGGTGGGAGAACCAGGAACAGTAACGTCACACAAATCAATGCCCGTGGGTGGCTGATGATGCCAAGAGCTCCAGGGATCGAGGGAGGCTGAGGCACAGAAAAGGCCAACGGATTTCCACTGCCGAAAAGCACTGGCAAGCCTTGGCCCATCCTTCCCACGGAGCCCGGGGCAGGAGCCAAAGTACCGAGGGGGCAAGGCAGGTGGTTGGAGGAGAAATGGGGGCAACAGGAGCAGGCAATGGCTTCTGCGAGTTTGACGGTGAAGGGGAGCAGGGAGATGGAGGCAGGTTTGTAAACAGTGGAAAGAGGCCAGGATGGAGGCAAAGACTTATGAGCCAGAGGAAGAGGCGATGGTTGGCAGAACAACTGCCCAGGAGCCAAGCAGCCACAGATATGGGTAGAGTGCCAGGCCTGGAGTCAGGAAGACCTGAGGTCAAATTTGGCCGGGCTCTGGGCTAAGGGCTTTTTACAAATGTTGTCTCACCGGATTTTCTTAACCCTGAAATATAGGAGACGTTGTGATCCCCATTTTACAGATGAGGAAACTGAGGCAAACAGAGACAACATGACTTGTCCAGGCTCACGTGGCTAATGAGTGTCTGAGGCTCAATTTGAACTCAAGTCATTATGCCTCTAGGCCTGGCATTCTGGGCACTGTGGCACCCCTGACTGCCCCTCCTTGAGGGGAGGACCAGGAGATCTTTATAACCCCAAGTGGAGCCCTGTGGCCCAAGCCTTGGGCTTGGTCCTCCCTCCCAGCAGACCTCCTGACCTCTCCTCCTCTGACTGATTATGCCAGTTGCTCTCCCAACTTCGGTCCGGGCAGTAGTCCCATTCCACCTCCTCAGCCATGATGTAATAGGTACGAACTGCATGGTAACGTGGCCGGGCCCTGGCTCTGCTGCCTCGGCACTTGGAGACGTTGTAGGACGCCCTCATTCCCGCCTGGAGATGGCTGCCTTCTTGGCAGTAGATCTCGAAGGTCCCTGGGGAGAGGGGAAATGTGGGGGGGAGGGAGAGCTGCCTCAGGATTCCCAGGAAAGCGCACCCACTTCTCTCAGGTGACCACGCAAGAGAGGATCCTGGGTGGGGACCCTTGGGAAATATAACAACAAGGAGACTGAGGCTTGCAAAACGCTTCCTTTGCAACATCCCCATGAGAGAGGGAAAACAAGTGTTAAGTGACTCCATTTAACAGGTGAGGGAACTGAGGCCCAGAAAAGCTACTCCAGGCATAGAGAACATTGCCCTCTTATAGGATGACCAAGCCAACACTCAAACCCAGTGGTAGGGATTTATTAATGAGGGGAAGAGTTTGTGGACATCAGAGGAAGGGAAAGTGAGAGACAGAGAGATTGAGAGAGACAAACAGATATACAGACACAGAGATAGAGAGACAGAGACACACAGAGAGAGATAGAGAAGGGACTGGGCAGGAGATATGAGTAAACAAGAAAGGTTCCCCATGGAATAGGCTCCATCATCCAGCTTGGGGTTGGGGAGCAAGGGTACTTCCGGAGGCTCAGGTCAGAGATGTGACCTTTGTCCCATGGCGGTGGCCATGCCCTCTGCTGCTCCCCCCCCCCCCCAGCTCTGGCCCAGAGAGCTCATCTTGCTGCCTGTCTGTGCTGGGAGTAAGTCAGGCCAGCTGGCTGCACATGCCATGGTACCAGCTCAGCCTCAGTGGTCTGTGGAGCTCTACCGCTTGAGGACCAAGATCTGACTGGCTCAAAGGCTCAGGAGCAGAGGACGCAGGCTGGACAGTGATATCATAGGGGATGATGAGGATACGCATCTCTAATTCAGCCTCTGCTGCTTTGTGTGACTTTGGGTAAGTCACTTCCGGGGGGGGGGGTGTTCTCTTCCTAAGAGCTCTCACATCTCTGTTCACTTGCCCATGTGCCCTGATGTGCCAGAGCCCAGGGTCCCTTGCAGCTCTGCCAAGTCAGAGGGGACCCATCATGCCCCTCCCCGCACCCCCATCTGCAGTACTGGAGTCACTCTCATCACATGCAAGGGTAAGGTCTTGTGTCTAGCATCCACCTTCTTATCTCAAGACTCATTGTTCAAGGCCTCTCCTGGCTTAAATTAGCAGCAGCCTCCTCACTGATCTCCCTGCCTCCAGGCTCTGCTCACTCCAAGCCACCCTCCACAAGCTGCTAAAGTGATTTTCCCAGAACAATGGCTGATAACATCACCCCTTGCTCAGGGACCTTCAATAGCTCCCTATTACCTCTGAGATGAAATCCAAACTCCTCTAATCCCTTTTTGCAACCCAGCCCCAAGTTAGCTTTGAAACCCCTTTCCACACACTTCTGGCTGTTGTGTTGTCAAACACACACACACACACACACACACACACACACGACTCCACCCCTGCCTCGCACACCTCTTACCACCAACTCCCTGGGGAGAGGCGGGGCCGGCCGTGCTGACCGCCAGGGCTCCCACAGGACAGCCGTTTGTTTGAGGGTCCCTGCAAGGTCTGACATTGTGTTTTTGAGGTCCCTGCTAGACTTGCTGTTCTGAGTTTTGAGGTTTCCGATAATCATTATGTTCTGTGTTTTAGGGTATCTGATAACCCAGATGTCCTATATTTTGGGGTCCCTACTAGTTTTGACATTCTGTGTCTTAGGGTTCCTACTAGAACTTTTGCTCTGTTTTTGGTCGCCTGGTAGACCTTATCTGAGTTTGGGGTTATCTGTTGTCCTATTTGGGGTACCTGATACAAATGTTTGTGTTTTGGGGTTCCTGGTGGGCCTCTTTGGGGGATTTGTTGTCCTTTCGATGTTTTGCTTTTTACACGGCAGATTAAAGCCAGGAGAATGTTGAGGAGCGGCAGCCTGAGGAGCACTGCTCGGCCCTCCTTCAGCCCCGAGAGAAACCCGCAGCATGGGCAAACAGAAGGCCCAGGAGAAAGGCTTTGCCAGAGCCATGGCCACCCAGTTCAGCTGAGCTTCTCCTGGCCCCCCTGAGGGTGGAGCCCCTGCTCCCAGCCCATGGGATTGAATTTTTTCTTTTGGCACCCGTAGGAACCATGGTGGGGCAGGACAAGCTGGGGCTGGCCCAGTAACCTTGGCCCCCAGTAACTTCTCAGCTCTCCTAGCAGCACCGGTGGGGAACTCCAAATCAGGCCTGCTCACAGAGCAGGGCCCAGGCAAGCTGGGCTGGGGCCAGGGCTGCGCCCAGCCACTGCCCCTCACTCAGACTCAGTTTCTTCCTTTGTAAAAATGAGAAAGCTGTATAAGATAGATGAACTGTCAGGGCCTTGCTACCTCCTGGCCTAGGTTCTTATGTCTCTTACTGTTGCCCGCTTTGATCTGTTAGCATCATTATTTCCAATTGTATCCTTTCCCTACACAGACAGTAAGAAAAAATAAATGAAGTGACCCGCCTCTGCCTGGGATGCCCTGGACCTGCCGCCTCCCACCTGGGCAAAGCACGAGGGAGGAACAGAGATTCTGTCCGCCTCAGCCGTTCTGGGGTGATCTGTTTGAATGTTGCTCCCTTTCGTTTTTACATCCCTCCCCCCATTTACTAACAGAAAATACAAAGTAAGGGGAAGGGCAGCAAAAGTAGCCCCCCATCAAGCCAGTCTCTCATCCTCTCCCTGTGTCTCCATACAGAACCAACAACTCTTCACAGTATTCCTAGGGGAAGGTCGGGGTCTCGGAGGAAAGCTTTTTCCCTCTGGATTTGCCATTTATCTCTTATTATTTTTCCCTCACCAAGTTTTCTCTGCTGGTGGTCCTCAGGTTTTTTTATCTCAAGACCCTTTGAGAGTCTTTAAATTATGGAGGACCCTTCCCCAAAGAGTTTTGGGGGAAATTTTGATTAATTTTTGCTATATATTATATATTGATTTATATATGTGTGATATGGAAATTCTAATATTGATTAGATATGTATATATAATGCATAGATATTTCTTGCATTTTTGTATAATTCTATTTATCACGTATTTTAATGTAATATAAATATATTCTATATATACTGTATGAATATATATTTATTACATATTTATATATTATAGAAAAGTATATATTTATTACATATTTATGTTATGTTTATTACATATTTATATAATACATACTATATATATTTTATATAATATATAAAGATATACTATTTCTTACATAAATATAAGATATAAATATATATTTATTCCATAGTTTGATGTAAGTATAAATATGTATTATGTTTTATGATATATAACTATATTATATTTTCTATAATGTATAAATTTATTATATTTTCATGATATATAAATGTTTACTATATATTTTATTTATAATGTATAAATATATACTATTCACTACATATTTATATATGATGTATACATATCTAATTATTAGCTATTTTTATATAATATATAAATATATATTTACATATCATACACAAATATCTATTACACATCTCTATAATGTATAAATATATAATATTTGTTTTGTATAATAAATAAATATATATTCATTGTATCTATATATGATGTATCAATAGATAATATTTATTACGTATTTATATTATGTATAAGTACATTACATATTTATATAATATATATATTCATTCTACATTTTATATATATATCTAAATTTCTATTTAAATGGCCAGTTTGGATCATGTTCCAGAATCCTCAGGGCCACCCCAGAATGTCCCCTGAGAACCACTGCTCTAAGCAAAATGGCTTATTCTCTGCTTTTGTTGGGGAGGTCTACCGAGCGTAGGGGAACACCCCCATTTCACGTCCTTGCCCAAATACCCAACGTCCAGGCAGTCTTGAGGCTACCTCCCCCCTCCAACTATCCCCAGTACTGGTAGCAAGCCGCCTGCCCTTCCAGGTCTCCTAATTGGGAAGCAGAAGGGCAGGATTGTCTGCGACTGGGTGTTCCTGAGCCATAAGGCCCACAGGAGCTGTAGGTACCACGACCCCCCCCCTTACTCTGACCCAGAACCCGGGTCCCCACCCCAAGTCCCAAAGGCCTGGTTGCCTGGGACGAGGATACGTGGGTGGGTTCCTGGCTGCCCTCTCCTGGTCTCTCCCCCCCTCTCCTGCGGGTGATCTCACCGGCTCTCATGGATTCAATTAGCATGTCCGTGCCGTTGGACACTGATGTTTCTCACATTGACTTATCCCGCCCCGAGCTCTGGGCCGACCTGCAGGCCCCCCACTCCAGCTGCCTATTAGACATCTCTGGCTGGATGTCCCACGGACATCGGAAATTCAACAAGTCCAAAGCATCTCCTTAGCTTCCCCCCCCAAAGCCTCCCATCTTCTTCGGTTGCCTGGCGGCCTGCCCCCGCCCGGTCTGTCGCCCCCACATCCAAGTTGTTGTCAAGGCCATGTCTCACATATGTTCCAAGGTGCAGGCCCTTGCACCTGGACTGTGATGGTGACTTGCCAGGGCTGCCTTCCTCAGACTCTACTGGTCAGCTGCCAGGGATCTCAGGGCTGACCCATCAGCCTCTACTCAACAAACCCCGGGGAGCAAAGAGAAGGTCTGCTCTGTGTCCCCAGTGCTCCAGCTCCACGGTTCTTAGACCCTATGTCACCATGCCTTCCCCCTGACTCTCTGATGCAGAGAAGGGACACAGACTCTCTGCCAGGCCCCCAAGACCCTCCATCTCCCAGTTCCAGGTGCCATCCTTAGCTGTGCCCCCTGCCTGCCTGGAAGGCCCTTCCTTTGCATCTCCAACTCCTGCCTTCCCTGGCTTCCTTCAGGTCCTAGCTAAAATCCCACCTTGTACAGGAAGCTGAGGATGAGGAAGGCTTAGAAGATGGGCAGTAGCAACTACTCAGTGCCAAAGAGTTTAGAAAAGATGATCTCATTTGAGCCTCGCGTCTCTGGGAGGTTAGTTAAATGCTCCTGTGAGCTCCATTTTACAGGTTAAGTGACTTGCTCAGGGTCACCTAGCTACTAAGGAACCTAAGTTGGACTGAAATTCAGGGCTTCCTACAGACTCCAGGCCCAGCTGCCCTGAACTTGCCCAATCTCTCATAATACTAAGGCCTATCCTCTGTTGATTGCGGCCTACTAGTCCTGCTAGATCCAGTTTATATACGGTTGTGTGCTTGTTGTTTGCTCCACTAGACTAGAAGCTCCTCAAGGGTAGGGACTATTTTTTACCATGTTCTCCATGCTCAGCACAGTGCCTGGCACATAGTAGATGCTTAATAAATGTTTAGTGGGAAGATAACCCCCCCTAAGCCTAGAGGGGCTGGGAGGAGAGACAGAAAGGGAGAGACCTTTCAGGTTGCCGGTGAAGTCAAAGTCAAGAAAGATCTGGAGATCCAGGCGGTAAGGAGGCGGCGGGACAAGGTCCCCTCTCACCATTCCCAGGACCTCCCAATATGCCAAAGGCCTTACCTGGAGTATCTGCACGCATGAGCGCTGTAGCAAAGGTGTGTGGGAAGAGGGAAGCTCCAGCCTTCCTCATGCCTAGCATCTGGATGGTATGGCCCTCAAACATGGCTCCGTGCATATCGGTCTCAGTGCCCAGGGTAAGGAAGTGCCAGGCCACTGTGTCCCCCTGGCACATGGTTAATCCAGGCAGGTTTGAGAAGACAAAACCATTAATGGCTAAAAAGAGAAAAAAACACAGCGTGAGGGTTAACAGTGGTGATAATTTCAGTGACACCAGATCTTACTGGTCCAGCCGAGCCCCTGCCCCCGAAGGAGGCTCTGGCTGCTACCGACCACTGGCAGCACGGGGCTTAGAGTGAATAAACTCTGCTACAGACTTAGAATGATAATTGCCACGTATTAAGCACCTACTATGTACCAGGCAAGTATCCTCTACACTTATTACCAATATCCCATTTGATCCTCATTGGACTTGCACAAAATACCATTGCACCCATTTTACACCTGCGAACACTGAGGCGAAGAGGAGTTCAGGGACTTCTCGGAAGTCACTCAGCTTGAAAGCATCTGCAGCCAAGTGGGAGCTCAAGCCTCCTTCCAGCCAGGTTTAATTCCACATGCTCTCACCGTGTCAGCTGCCCGATCTGGCAAATGTCCCTTTCAGAGAATTGTCCTGTGAAATTATACTGATGCTAACATTTCGTGCCCCCCGGTACGTGCCAGGCACTGTGCTGTGCCCCACTGAGCAACATCAGTGGACTCTGTGCTCATAACATTTGTAGAATCGAGATGCTACTTTATTATCCCATTAATAAAGATGCTACTTTATCATCATAATAATCGTAGGCCTTATCTTCAGTAGTGTACTCGCTCTTTCAACTTGAAAGAATTAAGGAAAAAAGGGCCGAAGTGATTAATCCAGGACCACTAAGCTAGCCCATGAAGAAAGCCAACTTTGAACTGAGGCCTTCTTTGTTCTACGCCTAGTCCTATACACACTTAGGATATACCCTTCCTGATGTATTCCAAAGGACAAGACAGAAAATATTCCTTTATAATCACACTGAAAACTAGCCTTGATTGTGCCCCTACTGTGTGCCATGCAATGTGCTAGAATTTTTTTAGTGATATTATTATACGAGATGTATTTCCTGATGTATTCAAAAGGAAGGGACAGAAAATGCTCCTTTATAATCACACTGAAAACTAGCATTGATTGTGGCCCTACTGTATGCCATGCAATGTGCTAGAATTTTTTAGTGATATTATTATATGAGATGTATTTCCTGATGTATTCAAAAGGAAGAGACAGAAAATGCTCCTTTATAATCACGCTGAAAACTAGCATTGATTGTGCCCCTACTGTGTGCCATGCAATGTGCTAGAATTTTTTTTAGTGATATTATTATATTAGATGGATTCCTAATGTGTTCAAAAGGATGGGACACAAAATGCTCCTTTATAATCATGCTGAAAACTAGCAATGATTGTGCCCCTACTGTGTGCCATGCAATGTGCTAGAATTTTTTGAATGATATTATATGAGATGCTCAGAACATTATGGAGATTTATATGCAATACTATAATACAAATTTAACACCTGAGGACACTAACATAAAGAGCAGTTGAAAGAATTCCCAGGGGTCATAAATTCACATCTTTATTGTCGACTTATTGCTACATTAATTCAAGCTTACAAGTTATCTATAAAAATAAAAATATTTAATAGAATAAAAGGGTTTTTTTTGAATTGTCCTTTTTGATTACAAAAAAGCATAAAAGCTGTTATACTCCTAACCCTCACCATAATCTAACCCTAACCCTAACCAATGCCTCATTAAGCAATACCATTGTATTTCATGCCCATGAGATTCTTAAGTCACATGAAGCACGACTATACCCATTGTACGTCTGAGAATACTGAGGCAGAAAAAGAGTGGAGAGATAGATCAACGGTGTTTGTTCAAAAATGAATAAGGCCAATTGAAATTTCAAGATAGTTTGTTAACATTTTAATGTCCTTTTCAGATAATTTCCTTATATATAAATATACACAAAATTAGCATTTAGGGATTTCTATGTACTTTGAAGTGTCTGGTGTTCCTTTTTGTAATATCAGGGTACATTCTAGAATTGATATTATCAGGAGTTACAAAAAATACTAAAGAGAAAGACCCATTGTACATGGGAGACAACTGAGGCAGAGAATAGTTTAGACATGTCTATGGTGACTAAGTTTAAAAATCAATCATGGCAATGGTGAATTCAAGGTAGCTCGCTAACACGGGAAGTATCCTTTTCACAGAATTTTCCTGGATAAACATACAGAAAACTAGCATTTCGTGGAGTCTAAGTAGGTGCCATGTACAATATCATGCTTTATGTCAGAAGATCAGTGTACTTTCTGCTCTTGATCTTCTCTGGACTTAGAAAAAAGTACTAAATAGAAAAAAACACATTGTACACTTGAGACTACTGAGGCAGAGAAGAGTTGAGAGACATGTCTATGGTGTCTAAGGCAAATCGTGAACTCAAGAGAGCTCACTGACACGGTAAATGTCATTTTTAGGGAATTTTTGTGTAGAAATACAGAAAACTAGCATTCAGGGCAGTCGAACGATGCACTATCTCACGCTCTTGATCTTCTCTGGACTTAAAAAAAGTAATGAATAAATAGACCCATTGTACACTTGAGAATACTGAGGCAGAGAACAGTTGAGAGCCATTTCTATGCTTTCTAATGTAAAAATGAATCCGGCCCATTGGGAACTCAAGCAAGCTCGCTACCATGGGAAATGGGAATTTCAGGGAATTTTCATGTATGAATATGCAGAAAATGCATTTAGTGCCCTCTGTGTACTACTCACTGTCCCATGCTCCTTTTAGTAACATCAGTGTACTTCCTGATCTTCATCTTCTCTGGACTTGGAAAAAAAGTAATGAATAGATAGACCCATTGTACACTTGAGAATACTGAGGCAGAGAACAGTCCAGAGCCATGTCTGGTCTCAGAATTAGCCTGATTCATTTTTTACCTTTGAGACCACAGACATGGCTGAACTCCAGCAAGCTCGCCACCACAGGAAATGTCCTTGTCTGAGAATTTTTGTGTACAAATATACAGAAAACTAGCATTTGGTGCAGTCAGTGTATGTCCCATGCACTGTCCCATGCTCTATTTAGTAAAATCAGTATACGTTCTGCTCTTGGTCTTTTCTGGACTTAAAAAAAGTAATAAATAGATAGACCCATTGTACACCTGAGAATACTGAGGCAGAGGATAGCTGAGAGCCACGTCTACGGTATCTATGGCAAAAATGAATTAGGCCCATTGGGAACAAAAGCAAACTTGCTAACACGCTAAATGTCACTTTTAGAGAATTTCCTTGGATAAATATACAGAAAACTAGCATTTAGCGCATTCTCTGGCCCACACACTGGCCCATGCTCTTTTTAGGAATGGGAGTTTACCTTCTGCTCTTGATATTCTCAGGAGTTACATAAAGTACCATTAGACCCATAGTACACCTGAGAACCCTGAGGCAGAGGATAGACAACATAAAACTGGCTCTCAGCTAAGTTCAAAAAATACAGAGGCTCATTGTGAAATCAAGAAAGCTCGCTAACCAAGGTCATTTTTAGGGAAGTTTTATGTATGAATATACAAAAAAACTAGCATTTAGTGCAGTCTAATGATGAACCATGCAGGATCCCATGGTACAGTTAGTAAAATCAGTATACTTCCTGCTCTTGATCTTCTCTGGACTTAAAAAAAAAGGAATAGATAGACCCATTGCACACCTGAGAATACTGAGGCAGAGAACAGTTGAGAGCCATTTCTAAGGTCTTTAAGTAGAAAAATGAATCAGGCCCAATGGGAACTAAAGCAAGCTCACTAACAGCGTAAATGTCCTTTTTGGAGAGTTTTTGTGTAGAAAGTAGCATTTTGGGCACTCTATGTACCATTCACTGTCCTGTGTTCCTTTTGGTAATATCAGTGTACTTGCTGCTCTTGATCTTCTCAAGAGTTAAAAAAAATACATAGAACCATGGTACCCCTGAGAATACTGAGGCAGAAGATAGTTGAGAGCCATTTCTAAGGTCTCTAAGGTCAAAATGAATCAGGCCCATTGGGAACTCCAGTGAGCTCACTAACATGATAAATCGCCTTTTCTGAGAATTTTCATATATGAATATACAGAAAACTAGCATGTAGGGGACTCTATGTATGGATCATGCATGTTATCATGCTCCATTGAGTAAGATTAGTATACTTTGTGCTCTTGAGCTTCTCAAGACTTACTAAAAATCCTAAATAGACCCATTGTATACCTGTGAATACTGAGGCACAGAACACTCGAGAGCCATTTCTGTGAGCTCTAAGGTAAAAAATTAGCCAGGCCCACTGTGACCTCAAGCAAGCTTGCTAACATGGAAAATATCATTTCAGGGAATTTTTGTGCAGAAATATACAGAAAACTAGCTTTTAGCGCACTCTATGTACCAGGCGTGGTCCCATGGTCCTTTCCGCTCTTGATATTTTCAGGAGATACAAAAAGTACTATCAGACCCATTGTGCACCTGAGAATACTGAGGCAGAGAACAGTTGAGAGCCATTTCTAGGGTCTCTAAGTTCAAAAATTAAACAGGCCCAATGGGTGAGCTCACTACCACAGCAAATGTCCTTTTCCCAGAATTTTCGTGTACAAATATACAGCAAACTAGCATTCAGGGCAGTCAATGTATGTCCCATGCACTGTCCCATGAGCCATTTAGTAACATCGGTATACTTCCTGCTCTTGATCTTCTCTGGACTTAAAAAAAAGGAATAAATACATAGACCCATTGTACACTTGAGAATACTGAGGCAGAGAATAGTTGAAAGCCATTTTAGTCATTTTTAGCTTTTAGTGTGCTCTATGTACCAGGCATGGTCCCATGCTCCTTTTAGGAATATCAGTATACCTTCTGCTCTTAAGTAACTCAGGAGTTATATAAAGTACTATCAGACCCATTGTGCACCTGAGAAAACTGAGGCAGATAACAGTTAAGAGCCATTTCTATGGTCTCAAAGGTAAAAAATGAATCAGGCCCATTGGGAACTCCAGCGAGCTCACCACCACGGGAAATGCCCTTCTTTGAGGTTTTTCATGTATACATATACAGAAAATTAGCATTTGGTGCTGTCTAACTATGTACCATGCAGTATCCCATGCTCCTTTGAGAATTATCAGGGGACTTTCAGTTTGTGATATTCTCAGGTGTTACCAAAAATACTATTAGACCCATTGTATACCTGAGAAAACTGAGGCAGAGAACAGTTGAGAGCCATATCTATATCTCTCATATAGCTATGACATATATATCTAATATATAGATTATCATACATCTATATATGAGACATATCTGTGTCTAATATAGACATCATCCATATCCATTTACGTTCAAAAATGAATCAGGCTCATTGGGAACCCAAGCAAGCTCATTACCACAATGATGTTTTCCCAGAAGTCTCTAGAATTGTACTGACAACTGCTGCCTTCCTAGGTGCCGTGTGCTTTCCTGGGTTCTACCTAGTACTATCCTTGTATTTCATGCTTCTGACTCCCTCAGCAATCACATGGAATATGATTGTACCCATTTTCCACATGAGGACACTGTGGCAAACCATAGCTGAATGACTTCTCCAATGTTACTGACTGCAAAGTATCTCTGACCTATTTCGAACTTGGGCCTTCTTTACTTCCAGCTCAGTTCCGTGAGCACTCACTTTGCTTGCTCTAATTCATCAACTCTCCTTTTCACAGAACTGTCTCATAAGAGAACTGCTCACTAGCATTTCTGGGTGTTACATGCTGAGTTTTACCCGTTAGCAATTATCGAGCGTATTTCACACTCACGCGAGGTTACATAAAACGCTATGATGCCCATTTTACAGAATATTGAGGCAAAGAACAGTTAAGTGACTTATCTAAGATCTCGAAGTTCAAAAGTAAATCGGGCTCATTGGTGCCTCACTAGCTGTATGATGCACTAAATGGACTCGTCACCTTCTCCCTCCCTCCATAATAATGTCCTTTTCAGAAAATTCTCCTCTAGAATTGAATGTGCCCCTAATATGCGCCATGCGCCATCCTCTGCCCTATTTACTCATTTCATTGAGTGTGTTGTTTATGAAAGTCATGGGCGGGACATGTAATATGATTATACCCATTTCACAACTGAGAACACTGAGGCAAAGAGTAGTTGAGTGACAATTAGAAGCTCACTGAGTCACAAAGTGCCTCGGGCCAGTGTGGAACTCAACCCTTTTTTGAACAGGCTTCATTCTGTTCCCTCATCTTGCTTCCTCCCCAATTCATTAAATGTCTTTTTCAGAGAATTGTCCTACAGCATTATACTGACAACTAACATTTAGTATAACCCTACTGTGTGCAATGGACTATGCTAGGTTTCGTTTAGTAACGTCAATGTATTTCATGCTCAGGATATTCTCAGGGGTTACATGACACAGTTATGCCCATTTTACACCTGAGAATACTGAGGCAAAGAGTAATTGAGTGTTTTATCTACGTGCAATGGACTGTGCTACGTTTTGTTTAGTAACGTCCATGTATTTCACGCTCAGGATATTCTCAGGGGTTACATGACATACAGTTATGCCCATTTTACACCTGAGAATACTGAGGAAAAGAGAGACTGAATGATTTATCTAAGGTCACTAACTCAGAAAGGGAATGGGGCCAATTTTGTACTCAACCTAGCTGCGTACCATAAAAAAAATGCCTACGGCTTCTTATAGCATTCTATTGCTAGCTAGCATTTCACACACCCCTACTATGTGCCATTTAATAACATCACTGCACACCTTGGGCCCTGGCAGCTCAGCTTGCTAGCTGCCTGAAATGTTAAATGGGCCTGACCTCAACGACAACTACCATTTCATCAGCACCTACTAGGTGCTTTTTACAATCATCTCATCTCCCGTGATCCTCCCAGCAACCCCAGCACTTAGATGCAAATTATGGTGCCAGTTCTAAGCCTGAGAGCTCTGTGGCCAAAAGGAATGGACCAATGCTAGCTGGGAAGTGCCCAAGCTGGTTCTGAGCTACAGACTTCCTGCCTCCAGGCTCACTGCCCCATACAAGGGCCTGCCTTTGCTGCCATTGTTCGAAGGGAAGTGTGCTTCCATACGCTGATTCTGCAGACAAGGAAACTGAGAACTGAGAATTGAGCCGGCAGGCTCAGGGATTTCTGGTGTGATTGTGGCTCTCTCGCTCTCTCCTCTCAACTTGCACGTGGGGGAACTAAGATTGGGGAAAATGACCACAAAGATTCACAAAGGCAGATTTACCAGGGACCTCCAAGGCCCATCCCATGTATCTCCAAATGGGGAAAGTGAGGCAGAGGGAAGGTGGTGTGGGATCTTGGGCCCAGAGTGGAGAAGGGCCCCACTGGTCTGTGTTCCTGTCCAGCTTGAGATCTCAAGTTTAACCCTAGATTTACCTCCTTGACCTGAGGTTCCTCATTTACTCCATTGGGGTCCCAGATCTTTTTTTCCCAGAATCCTTCAGCATCCCAGTGAAGGCCACGGGGCCCTTCTCAGAATCGCCTTCGTGAAGGCGTACAGTCAAATGGGGAGGGCCACAGAGGATACCCCTGGTATTAAATAGCAGGGAACCGCACAATTCTACCAAGCCAGATCACGGGCCCTCAGTGGCTAAGTCTCTACCAAGGGGTGGCTTTTTTGTAACCACATGAATCCAGAAAGTGTGGGTGGCAGCTCAGACCTGGCACAGCAAAAGTGCCAGCTGACAGACGGCACCAAAGGCTCGGAAATGGGTTTTTCTAGAAATTTCCTGCCAAAGAAGGGGGGTTTTTCCACTACCAACATTGCCCCCTGCTGGCTGGAGAAGGCACAAGGCCAGGTTTGGAAAGCCATTCAGCTGCTGTTTGAGCTGCAGATTCAAGCAGCAAATACTTAGGGAACACCTTCAAGGCTCCGGGCACCCCAGCAAGGGCTGGGGGACAAGAAAGGAAGCAATCTCTGTGGCCAAGATGCTTAAAAGCAGGACGCCCAGTGGCCTGGGCCCAGAGGGAAGTACCAGAACTTTACTGTGGCGGCCCATCTGCGTCTTCAGGGGCTTCAGTCTGCGGAGCCTCCCATGGCACCTGCTTCTATAATCACTGCCAATATGGAGAGTCTTCCCGGCCCCCTGTGCCACTGCAATAACCCCATAAGAGGCCAGGTAGCTCAGTGGGTAGAGCTCAGGGCCCGGCAGCGGGAAGACCTGCATTTAAATCTGGCCTCAGACATTTACTGCTGTGTGATCTGAGACAAAGTTACTTAATCCAAAAGTGCCTCAGTTTCCCCAACTACAAAATGAGGTATTATGATAACAGCAGTGTCCAATGAGATAATAATTGTAAAGCACATAGTAGGTGCTTAATAAGTGTTTATCACAGGAATACAGTTCTTGAGTTACAAGGCCCCTCAGGGACCATCTACTCCATTGATTTGCAAAGGGCGGCCTACTTCTCCCAGAGAACTTTTCAGGTTCAGCTATGACAAAGGCGCAGCCACTTTCCCAGTTCTAAAACAACTGTATTTTGTAAGAAGGGAAATTTTAAAAGCTCTCTGGAGGGATCCTCAATCTTAATTATCTTTTATTTTATTTTGTGAGGCAGTTGGGCTTAAGTGACTTGCTCAGGGTCACAACAGCTAGGCCACATTTGAACTCGGGTCCTCCTGACTTTAGGACCGCTGCACCATCTAGCTGCTCACCCTCAAATCATTTTTAAGAGCAGAAAGAGGTCCCGAAACCAAAAAAAGTTTAAGAAATACTCCTCTGGACCAACCCCCTCATTTTATGCAAGTGGAAACTGAGGATCAGGGAGAGGAAGGGACCTGCCTGAGGTTACACAATGGGTAAGTGGCAGTCAGGATATGGCCCGGGCCTGCCAGAGCAGGGTTTGACCCTGGGCCTTCCACAGCAGGATTTGACCCCAGGCCTTCCATATCAGGGTTTGACCCCTGGCCTTCCACATCAGGATTTCACCCCGGGCCTTCCACATCAGGGTTTGACCTCGGGCCTTCCATAGCATAGTTTGACCTCGGGCCTTCCATAGCAGAGTTTGACCCCGGGCTTTCCACAGCAGGATTTGACCTCGGGCCTTTCATCCCCAGTATTCTTTTGGCTGCATCGAGTGCCTCCAATCCATCATCTATTCCATTTCCCCAACAAGTATCCTCCTGTCCTGTCCAGCCCTAGACAACATTTCACTGCTTTAACTGAAAAGCTTGCACGGTTCTAAAAGGTCAGCCTTCCATGGCATTCGAGCCTCCCCAGAACCAGAAGCCAGGAAACCTTCCCAGCTGTGTCTCCCATCAATCCCCTCTAGGACATCTCTACACCGGGCTGATTGAGCCACACTTGGAAACCCCACTGGGCACCGAGCTTGCATCTCAACAAGGCTTTGCTCCCATGATTTCCAGTCCAGAGGAGCGGCACGTGTTAGAACACGGACTGTCAGAGGCAGGGAGGGGTGGGGCGGCGCAGAGAATCGGGTCTCCCTCGCCATTTGTTCCATCTTTCGGATGAATCCCCCCTCCAGCCCTTTGAGTTGTAGCTCCCGAGCCCAAGAGTTCAGGCTGGCCTGGCACAGCCACAGGTGCCCAAAGCATCGAAATGTTGGCCCAATGAGCGCCACACAAGCAGGGACCCTGTCACCCCAACCAGGATGCCACGAACTTGGCCGGCGGTGCTTTCTCTGCACACGAGCTCGGCTTCACTGACGCCCGCTGATGCTTTGGGGTCGATGTCCAAGTTGAGGGGAGCCTTAGAGATCATTGGTTCAAAGCCCTCTCTTTATAGAGCGCTCAGGCTCAGCTGCCCAGGCCTGGAAGCACGGCAGCTCCTCAGGATCTACCTCATTCACTTCTTCCCTCACACAGACTTATGGGACGCCAGGCCAGTCAGGAAAAATCCTGGCGGCCTGCTCGGCGGAGGGATGTAGGAGGTGGGGAGGGTGGTCGTGGGAGCCTTACCGTGCATCTTGTTGGAGTCTAGGAAGCTCTCGTCACTTTCTAAGAGGTGTTTCTGGTCCAACATGGCGGCATCCTGGTTGGTACTGCTATACCAGCTCTGGTTCTCATCAAAGACGGTGAAGAGAAGAAAGAACTCCTTGTCCACACCTTTCTGCGGGTCCCAGGGAGAGAAGAGAAGATCACGGGTCATAGACTGGAGCTGGAAGGAGCTTTACAAGTGCTATAGTGCCAAGCTTGGTGTCTGAAAGACCCCAATTCAAATCCTGCCTTAGACACTTGCTAGCTCGGTGACCCTGGGCAAGTTGCTTTATATCAGTTAATATAATAAAATATGGATAAAAATAGCACCTCCCTCACAGGGTTATGGGAGGATCACATGAGCTTTGCAAGCCTTAAAGCTCTCTATATCAAAGCTAGTTATTACTATTATTATTTTGCTGAGGCAATTGGGGTTAAGTAACTTGCCCAGGGTCACACAGACAGGAAGTGTTTGACTGTGAGGCCAAATTTGAACTCAGGTCCCTCCTGACTCCGGGCCTGGTGCTCTATCCACTGCAGACCACTTAGCCGCCCCCTCATCATTATTGCTGAATCCAATCCTCTAATCTTTGAGGAAACGGACGCAGGGAAGTGGACTGCCTTGCCCACCAGCACTCAGCTAGCAAATGGCTAAGGGAGGATTCAAACTCAAGTCTTCCCCACCCCAAATCTGGAGCCACATCCCATGGGGTAGCCTGCTGCCTGTCTGAATGACGACTCCACGTGTCAGCTGGAGCTGCCCAGCCCCCAGCCTGAAGCCCAGGGCCCGGAAGTCAGACCAATGAGAGGGAGGACAACGGCAACAGAAGCCAGAAAGGGGCAAAACTTGGGGAGTTCTCGAGAGTAAAGAAGGAGCCCAGAATTCTGGGACTCTTATGTGTGAGCTGACAGCTTTTGAAAGAGGAGCACAGTTAGACGCCCAAGCCACGGCCCCCTGAACACCCTTCTACCTGCCCCACAAGCAGCCTCAGCAGGGGGTGCCTCTGGGGCTCACCCCAGCCCAGCCCGGCGGGCCCCCTCCATCTCACCCCACCTGCTTGCCATTGGCCTCCAGGGAGCCCGCTTTGCAGACCAGGAGGGGCCCTATTAGGCCGGAGTTGGTGTCCTTCACGGAATTGACGGCTGAGAAATACATCCAAGTGAGACAGGCTGGGTCCTTGGTGGTGGGGCCGGCCTGGGGGGGCACCGTCCAGCGATACACGACCTTCTCAAAGGGCTTGGCGACCAAGCCATGTTGACGTGACCCTGGATGGGATGGCAGGGTGAGAGATTTGCGGCTGGAAGGGACCTCAAAGGCTATCCAACCCAGGGGCTCTTAATCTTTTAGGGGGTTACGAACTCCCCCGGTGCCCCCTTTTCAGAATCACGATTTTAAACGCAGAAAATAAAACCCTGGGATTACCAAGGAAGCCGATTCTATTCAAATGCAGTTGTCAATGTGGTTCTGAAGAGTCCAAACTCACCTCCTCCGTCAAGAATCTTGGAGCTAACATCAAATTTTCATTTTACAGATAAGGAAACTGAGGCCCGAGGAGACGTGACATGGCCGAGGTCACGTGGGTAGTTAGTGATGGAGGCAGATTTCGGCCTCCAAACTCTGGCCACGGGTACCATGTTACCTCTCCAAATGCAGCGATGGAACCCAATAATTTTGCTCCAGCAGGGCTGAGGTCAGCTCCTTCTGGGGGCCCCCAGAAGAAGCCTTGCTGCCCATAGAGGTGGACAGCCACACGGGGCAGGAGGGGCAGTGAGGTCTGAGCAAGACGTCTAGCTTATTACCATCTGGTAATGGCTAGTGAGGAATGTCACTGGCCTTCTCCACTTAGGGCCTTGGTTTTCTCATCTGGAAAATGGGAGTGATGAGATTTATACTGCTAGAGATGGAATGGGACAGGGGCCCAAGCGCTGCGGCAGGGGACAGAACGCCAGGCCGAGAGTCAGGAAGACTTAGACGCCATCTATGCAACCCTGGGCAAGTCATGCAGCCCCGTTTACCTCAGTTTCCTGAGGTATACCGTCACGTGTCAGGCGGAGCTAGCTGGCCTCCGAGGGCCCTCCCGGGACTAGCTTGAGGATTCTGGGGTCAGAGACGAAGGTGCAGAGAGGCCCAGGAGTTCAGGAAGACCTTCCTAGCAAGCCCAGTTGGCCCCAAAAGCGCTTCCCTGAGAGGGAGGCGGTGAGCTCCCCATCCTTGAAAATTTACGAGCAGAAGCCCCAAGTCTGCTTGCTGCCCATGTGCCAGCTGGGATTTGTAGAGGGCCCCTTGCGACCCTTCCGAGTCCCCTAACAAAGCTCATTAGCCTGGATGTGCCCACATTGTGCCCCTGATACAAGACCGAGGCATCCATTCGGGCCCATTTCTCCCTACTGAATTTTATCATCTTTGAGTCTTAGGCCGACTCCAGGGCAGTCTGCTCCAGTGAAGCATCATGGGAGCAATTTGCTACGTCAAGGAATAAACATCTATCTCTAAGGCAACCAACCAGCCACTTAGTGCTCTTGTCACTGGGCAAAGCAGCCTGCCCGAGGGAAGGTCAGTGCCCGTGAGGCTGGCCCCCAAAAGCCCCTAGCCCGGAAAGTGACTGACCATCATTATACACGATGCCCTCGTAGTCCTTGTCATAGAAGACGCCGTGGGGCTGAATGCTGAATGACTGGGAGGCTCGATTGTAGAACACTACCTCGATGGTGTCACCCACCTCGGCCCTGATCACCGGCCCTGGGCAGGGGAAGAAGAAAAGGAGGTTTCAAAGAAGAAGGGTTTGGGAAAGGAGGCAGAGGGGGCAGGAAGAAACAGCAAGGGAAGGAGGGAGAGAGACCCTGCTTGGTGCACATAGGGTACTGACTCAAAACTGGGGAAAGCTCAGGCTTTGTCTTTGGATGTCCAGCACCAAGGACAACTCCTGGTCTACAGGAGGTCCTTATGATTGCCCATCCTCCACCTACAGCCTTTCCACTGGGGATGCCGGAAGAGCATCAAGGCTGTCCCAGTTCTTTGGCCTGTCCCGGCCCCACGCTCTGGAGGCCCCAAGTCAAGGGCTTACCCATGATGCCCAGGTGTAAGTTTTCTTCGGACTGGGGCATCCTCATCTGGAACGTCTCATCTGTGTACTGGATGTAGCGGACTTTCCAGTAACTGCCCCCGATGCGACTGGGACTCTTCTGGAAGAACTTTTCTGAGTTGCTAAGACAGGGAGACCCAACTGTCACATGACTTCACTCCCCATCTCCTGCCCCTCTTGGGAGCCCCAGGCCTTGGTGCAAATGACTGGAGAGGACAATAGACATGGCAAGCTGCGGAACTTGGGTTAGGCCACAGCTCCAAAAGTTATTGGACCAATTATGGGGTGATCTTTTCAACAGTGAGGTGATTCAGGCCAGATGGAGAGCGCCATCTGTACCCAGGAGGATTATGGGAACTGAGGGTAGAACACAACACAGCAGTTTCATTTTGTTGTTGCTGTTTGCTTGTTTTGTTTTCTCTCTTTTTTGCTTTTTGGTCTGCTTTTTTTCATGCAGTAGATAATTATGCAAATATAGAAAGAAGAACAGCACGTTGAATATATAATCGATTACTTGCTGTCGGGGGGAAGGAAGGGAGGCAACTTTGGGACACGAGGTGTTGCGAGGGCAAATGCTGAAAACTAGCTTTGCGTGGATTTGGGGGTGGGGAAAGCTATTATTATTTTAAAACAAACACACACACACACACACACAAAAGTAGGGCAGCTAGGTGGCGCTGCAGTGGAGAGAGCATCAGCCCTGAAGTCAGGAGGACCCGAGTTCAAATGTGACCTCAGACACTTAACACTTCCTAGCTGTGTGACCCTGGGCAAGTCACTTAACCTCAACTGCCTCAGGGGAAAAAAAAAGTTATCAGACCATGCAAACCAGAGATGCCCCTGGTAGGTATGGACTCCAAGGACCAAGTGGAAAGTCCCGGCCAGAAAAGATTTATTAAAGAACTGGGAAGATGAGTTGGGATCAGCTGGGAATGCCTGAACAAAGCAGCACCTGGACGGATGGATTCTTAGCACCCAGAAGGAAACAAGTCAGGAAAAGCTGCCTTTAAATCTGGCCTCTGCCACTTAGCAGCTGGGTGACTGGGCAAGTCAGTCGCTTGCCCTCAGTGGGCCTTAGCTGAGGGGCTTGGATCGGAAGGCCTTGGAGGCGCCTTTGCAGCAACAGAGACCTAAGCCAACGATTCTCTGGTCAATTAAGTGAGCAATCATGGCTTTGCAGGCCTTGATGAAGCACAGAGGCCCTGGACTGGAGGTATGGAATCAGGCCGTCCCACAGCGTCAAAACCAGCCTGATTTGTCACAAAGAGGGTTTGCTGATTTTAGGGTGTAGGGCATTGTGGGGAGGCAACAGCAATGGAAAAACTTAGAAGTCATTCACTAAATGTAAAAAGCCAAAAGGAAATACACTGTCCCCCATCTCCATGGGACACCGGGCAGGCAGCCCAGCCCCAAGTGTGGCTATGGGGCCCATCCTGCCCCACTCGCCATGTGAACACCGCCTGCCTCTGCCCCAAACACAGGCCCTCTGCCCCCTGAACTTTGGGGAATAGTGTCAGATTCAGTAAGGGGATCTGGCTCCAAGGCTACTGACCAGGGGACCTTGGGCCAATCCCTCAGTGTCCAAAGCTGTAAAACGAGCTCATGGGAATTGATGAGCCCTGTGACACAGAACAATGAATTTCAGAGCCTCCAAAGCAGCTTCAAAGCGGCCCTTAAGGACTATTTTCATTTTCCAGAGATGAAGTGATTTGCCCAGGGTCACACAGTGAGTAATTGTGGCAGCCAGAATTCCAGGCCAGGGCTGCTGACCGGGTCTCCATAGTATAGATGACCTGGAGGAAGCAGCAACATTTTCCTCCATACTAGCAGGCCTTCTGACTCCTGGGCCAGTACACCAACCTGCCGCATGGAAGGAACCTTCCCGTTGAAGGCCTCTTCTGGGAGTTACACTGGAGTCCTGATTCTCTAACGTGTGTGTGTGTATGTGTGTATGTGCGTGCATATATGTGCCTAAGCACTGACAATTACACTGGTATGGGGAAAGTCTCAGTGGGGAAACTCCATCCACCGAAGCAGATGGGTACCCCCTCTAGAACTTGCAGCCTGGTCACTAAGAGGTCAAGTGAATTGCCTGGGGTCACATGACCAGGACACGTCAGAGGCAGGACTTGATCCTGGGTCTTTCTTGCCCAGTCCCAGGCCATCTGCTCATAAATGCTGCCTCTCCTAAGTACCTCATGGCTGCCCAATATCACAGAGGTTTCCCTCTCCTGTCTCCCGATGCCAAGAATGAGCTGGAAGAGGCCTGTGGCCTTCTCTGCTGTCCTCAGCCTTGCACTACCTTGGATAAGGCCAGAGGGCTCCCCCATCCAAGGTTTGGTACCCTAACTTCCTCCCCCTCCATCCTGCCCAGGCTGGGGCGGGGAAGGTGTCAGGACCCCCAGAGGAAAGGGTAAGAACAGTCAGCCCTGCCACAGGGCAGGCTGAGTACTGGCCGGCTCCTTCCCTTCCTCTCCTTCCCAGCCTTATTTGAGCTGCTGGAGGGGCGAGCCCTGTCCCAGGCCTTCTCCAGGCTGAATTACTTTAGCAGTAAAAAGCCTTGGATTTGGAGTCAGAGGTCCTACAACTTACTGAGGATGGGACCTCTCTGGACCTCAGTTTCCTTATCTGTAAGATAACGGGAGTTAGCCCAGATTATCTCTAAGGACCTTCCATCTCTGACATAATATGTCTGAGAGAAATAATGGGGTTTTGCCTTTTTCTATTTGCTGGAGTGCTTGGGCCCTGGGGAAGGCCAAGGCAGCAGCCCTTCCCCAAGGGCCACCTGCCCACTCTCCTCCATCTAGAGAAGGAAGGTACCTCGGAGGCCAGCTGGTCCAGCCCCCTCATTTTACAGAGGGGGAAACTGAGGCCCAGAGAGGGGAAGGGACTTGTCCAACATCACAATAGGATCCTATGTCTAGAGTGGGAAGGGCTTCGGAGGCCAGCTGGTCCAACCCTCTCATTTTACAGAGGGGGAAACTGAGGCCCAGGGGGAAGGGACTTGACTGGTTCTTGACCAAGGCCTTTGGAGGCCAACTAGTGCGGCTCCCTCTTTTTAGAGAGGAACAGATCATGACACCCGCCCAAGGCTGCCAACACTGGAGGGCCCCCCAGAAAGCATCTTGTGCAATTGCTTCATTTTCTGAGGGGACAAATGACTTATCCAGAGTCACACAAGTAGCAGGATTTGAAGCTGGTTCCTCTTGATTGTAAAGCCAGAGCTCTCACAGCTTTCTCCCCCTGACCACCTTGCTCCAGTCACTCACTGTTAAGACACTTCCCAGCTCGGGCCAGACTCTGGGACTGAGCTTTTCGTGCGTATGGCGCCACCATCATGAGACTCCCAGCGTATCACAACTCAGCCAGGAAGGGTCTTAGCATTTCTAGCCCCAAAATTAGCTGGGAGGGGGTGGGCGGGGGGGAGAGGTAGAAGACAAGAGAAGGGAAAAGGGGGAAAGCAAGGGTAATAGGGCACACCTCTTACCTGCCAGGCTCCTGGAGGCTCTTCCCAGTCCTTCCATCTCTCCTTGTAGGGCCATAGTCCCAGCTCTCCTCAGAGGCCACAATGAAGTACTGGCGGACTTGGCCTGGAAGGGCAGCTCTTGGGGGGGTCAAGGAGCACGGCTTGACCTCATAGAGGGCCTGCATGCCATCTGGAGAAGGAACACCACAGTGGGCAGGGGATAGGAGCCCCAAGCCCGTGTTAGCACCAGGCCCGATGCCACGCCATGACACAGCCAACGCAGGGCCTGCCGTGTCTCTGACCAATGGGGGAACGCTTCCAACCTAGCACCGGGGAATGGCATTTGTGGTGGGGGGGGTGGGGAGATGGAGCCAGGGATACCCTCTCCTTTCAGCCCATTCCCTTTGCCCTCATTTGCTTCTGAGCTCTCGTACCCTGGCTTCCGCCTCATCTTCCGACTGCAAGTGCTCTCCCCTCCCAGTTACCAACAATGTCCCAACCGCCCAATCTGGCAGGCTCTCTCTTCTCAGCCCTCGGCCTTGGATGCTACAGATCACCCTCTCCTCCCCGAGACCTCTTTTGTGTCTCCTGATTCTCCTCCTCCTCCCTAGCAGACTGCTCCTTCCCAGTATCCTTTGCCAGCTCCAGGTCACTCCTGTAACTGGGGGGGGTCCTCCCTGGCTCCTCTTCCCCTCCGACCTGGCTCATCAGCTCCTAGACTTGAGCCCTCATCACCAGCTTTAGGGGCCTCTCCAGTCAGATATCCCATGAGCATCTCCTCATCAACATGCCCAAAGCAGTTCATTGTCTTTGCCCCAAAGTCTCCCCTCTTCCCAATGATGTCAAGGTGACGGCTGCATTCCCACTAGCCCCCCAAACTCACAATGCCCTTGTGAGCTTCCAGTGCAAGTCCATACAGCCCTACTCTGCTCTAACCCTCTCCCAGCTTCTTCAGACTCTCTCTGGGTTTCTGGCCCTGGCCCAGAGCCCCCCCCCCCCCTTTCTCAGAGGCTCCACTGCTTTCCTCCCTCCCCCTCGGGGGCCAGGAGCCCCCCCAAGCTCATACCTCTCAGGTGACTGTTCACTTGACAGCTGAGCAGCCACCTGCCAGGGACCTGGGGCACCATCTCAGCAGCCACAAAGGTGGCGGGGAAGAGGGAGACCGTGTCAGTGCGGTGGCCCCGGACCGTCAGCATCTGCCCAGGGAAGAAGGCTGTGTGCACATCTACCTCGCTGCCCATGCCGAACAAGTGCCAGGCCACACGCTCCCCAGCACACATGCTCAGCTCGGGAAGGTTCCCAAAGATGAAGCCATTGATTGCTGCAAGAAAGACCAAGATCCCGGAGCGTTAGAGCCAGGGGCTCTGTGGAGGATATCTAGCCCAGCCCCACTCTGGATGGGGAACCCAAGCTCCGGGGAGATGCGATGACTTGTCTAAGGTCATGCAGGCGGCAGCGCCGAATCTGAACCCAGGCACTCTGGCTCCCAATTCGGGGCTCTCTTCCCCACTCCATACAATATCTCCCTGGCAAAAGGCCCCATTCCCTTCAGCACTCAGTTTCCACCAAGTCACGGTTCCGGGGTCAGGGGAGGGGACAGAAGAGGAGGGGAAAGGTCCTTGTTATGTAGGGATACAGATGGTAAGGCAGAGGCTCCAACAGCAACAGCAGTAGCAGCAGCTAACATATGTATAGGGCTTGAAGGTTGGCAAACTGATCAAGGGCTAAACAGTCCTGATAGGACCTGGTGAGATGGGGGCAATTGTTGTTGGCCCATCTCAAAAACAAGGGAGGAGAGCTCAGAGAACCCGGCTCTGGACCTGGCAGGGATCGCGGAGGCCATTTAATCCAATCCGTTTTACAGAGGAGAAAACGGAGATCCAAGGAGGATCGAGGGCTTACTGGTCCAAAGTCACACGTAAGGTCCTACATATGGGACTGAAAAGGACCTCAGTCCAGAGCAAAGCATGGTACAAAGTCTTAGAGGCCTGGCTTCTAGTCCTGGGCCTCCATTGCTTTGCTGGGCAAGCTGAGGTAAGTCGTTGAACCTTTCGGCCTCAGTTTCCTTACCCGGCAAATCTTGGCACAAAACACTTAACTTTTGCCAGCCTCAATCAGTCGGTTGCCAAGCATTTATTAAGTAGCTCCCAGGTGTGTCTGCCGGGCACTGTCCTGGGTACTGAAGATACCACAGGAGGCAAAAACCAGGCTCTGCTCCCAAAGGACCTACAATCTGCTGTGAGACCCAGCATGCAAAGCGATAAATACAAACAAGGTCTACCAGAGTACATGGGAAATGATGAACAGAGGGAAGGCACTGGGATGAAGAGGCCTTGGGGAAGGCTTCCTGTAGGAGGAGGGACTTTCTCAGCACTAGCCACAAAGAGGAGGAAAGATATGGGATACACCCTCTCCTCCCCGAGACCTCTTTTGTGTCTCCTGATTCACAAGGATCACGGGAGGGGCTCGGGGGGCTGAGGGAGACACGGGGGAGGGTGCAGCCAGCAGGCAGAGATGGAAGAGAAGTTAGACTCAGTGGTCTCCAAGGAATCGTCCAGCTCTGGAGCTGGGAGTCTCCATTTTACAGATGAGGAAACTGAGACCCAGAGAGGTAAAGACACTTATTCAAGGTCACAGGTGGGAAGAAGACTTTCCAAAGTCCCAAGCACACAATCAGAAAAGGTCCAGGTTAAACCAATCAGGAAGGGTGTGGAGACCTCGCCTGTGCTAAGTTCCCAAACCCCTTCTCCTGATCGTTCCCTCTGGTCGCATCTCAAGCCCAGCTCAGGCCCCAGCTTGGCTCATCCCTCCTGCCTGGCCACGACCTCCCTTGTCCCTTAGACTGAGAGGGAAGCGGGGTGTATTGGAAGGATGCCCCCTAAGAAATCCAGTCCTGGCACTGGAGGGATCATGGGACTGACCCTAGGCCCAGCTCTGTGCTGGGGGAAGAGCCGTGGCTGAGGACTTCAGAAACTTGGGGTTCACTCTTACCCCCAAGGAGCCTTGGCCAAGCTCTATGTTCCTCTCCTCCCGCAGGACATGAAGGGCTTAGACATGCACACTGGTGGCCTCTCCACACACTCCATGTAGTGGAGGAGGCTGTGGCCCCCCACAGGTCCTTGGGGCAAGGGCCCCGGCTCTCTTATCTCGGCCCCCTTGGGCCCATACGCATGTGTGTATACACAAACACACTTGTGCACACACACACACCAAGGAACACACACACACCCAACTATCCAAGTTGACTTGAACTGCGTCTTGTCTTTCTGTCACCGGGGCTTCCTCTGAAGGCGACGATGGACACTGGGGAAGATGGGGGTGGGGTGAGCAGAAAGGGAAACAAAGGGTGGGGCTTGCAGTCTCCCCTGTGCTGAGGGATGTGTCCCTATGGGCCTGGTCAGGAGCCGGGCAAGGCACAATTTAGTCAGAACTGACTGGTGGAACAAGACCTCAGTGCCAGTCTGGTTTCTGCCTCCAGAATCAAGTACACCATGCTGAGTTTGGCATTCAAGGCCCTTCATAAGCCATCCCTGTCCTGCCCTTCCAGCCTTCTCACCCCTTCCTTCCCTGCCTGTTTGCTTCAGCCCACTGACCCCAGCCTGCTGGCTAATGCTCTTCTACCTCTCAGCTCTGGGCGTTCTCCCTGTCCCTCTCCACTCGAACTCGTGACCTAGCTGGCTTCCCTGAAGACCCAACCAGAGTCCCCCTTGTACAAGAAGCCTCGCACAAGCCCCTGGGTTCCAGTGCCTCCCTCCTTCTGGCGTACAGCGTGCCTTTGTACGTGTTTGTTTACGTGTCATCTCCCCATTGGATCATAAGCTCCTTGAGAGCACATGCTGGTTTTTGCCCCTTTTTGTATCTCCAGCACTTAGCACAATACCTGACCCACAGCAGGTGCTCAATAAAGGCTCATTTTATCTTTGTCCCAAGGGTCTAAGCACAAAGTAGGTGCTTAATAAATGTTGACTGAGCAATTCCTTCCAGCTCAGACACTTTTGAGATCCAGGAAAGGCCAATCTCTCCCCAAACAGGCGAGCTTTCTAGAGGCTGCTCCTGAGGCTGTTCCCGAGGCGAGCGGCCAACCCAAAAGGCTTTCCTGCCGGGCCTTGGAGAATGCAGCCTCTCATCCCACCCACCGCTCCACCCTGGGCATCCATGGCTGGAGGTGCTTGCGTGCCATCAGGCTGATGGGACCCAGAGCCTCAGACCCAGGATTTGAAACCTCTGCGTCCCTGAGCAGGTCAAGGAGGGGACACAGTGTGAGCGGGAGGTCAGCACCCCCCCCCTCGCTTCTGCTTAGCAAGCTCACCGTGCAGCCTGTTGCTCTCTTGGAAAGCTTCGTTCTCTTTGTCCACCGAGGCAGGGGCCGAACAGAAGGAAGCAATGTTGCTGTCTAGGAGCCAGCTCAGATTCTCATCCACCACGCTGAAGAGGAGGAAGAAGTCTCGGCTCACATCCTGGCGCCTAGGAGGGGAGCTTCCAGCCAGGGTTCCTAGAGGGAGGAAGCCAGAGGGCCAGAAGGAGCTCCAAGGTCTGGGTGGCAAAGGGGGCAGCAGGAGAAACTGAGGAAAGAGGAGGAGGAGGGGCCCGAAGGTTTGGCCAATGGCAGGAAGGGGGTGGGATGCGATGTGGGGCTTCTTTTAAAGCTGGAAGAGCTTACCCAGCATGTGTTCTGCCTGAAACCTGGGCCGGGCCACGCCCTGATGCCAGGCAAGCCTCACCCCACCCACGATCCCAACCCTAAGCACACACATAGCCAGGCCGTACCTGGCCCTGGCCAAGCCCCCAGTCACACCCCACTCCTAACAGCCCTCCCCCAAACTAGCCACAACCCTCATAATCCCTAGCCCAAGGCCCAGCCCCAGTGAGCCCCTTCCCCGATCCCGGCCAATCCTGAGTAGCCCCCCACCCTGGCCACATCCACTTCTATATCGCCCCCGAGCCTTGCCAGGGAGGCGAGGAGGAACAAGATGGAGGGAGCCAGTCCCGCCGACTCAGTAACGCTGGGACGCAGAGTCGGCATTCCCCGGCCCCTTCCTGGCGTCCAGGCCCAAGATACCACAGCACGGCCTGACACATCAGGCTTCCTCAGGGGCCAAAAGTACGTGGGGCAAGCTACCCAGAGCCACCTCGCTCTGCCACGAAAGGGCCTCAGCGGCTCCCGCTCTGCTTCCTCTCCCACCATGGTGGAGGCTCCCAGACCCCCGGGCTCTCCGGGCTTTTATTTACTGCTTAAAAGGAACCTCTGAGTGGAAGAGAAGCCAGGGGGGCTTTGTTGGGTATCGGCAGCAGCCGTCAACTACCTCACCCCAGTGGCGCAGAGTGCTCTGGGTGACAGCAGGAGCATCCAGACCCCAGGCCCCATCCTCTTCCTCACCCCAGCAAACGCTACCTCTCTTGCAGGTGATCAGAGGCCCAATGAGGCCGGAAGCAATGTCCCGGGGAGCATCCACATGGGAGTGGTAGATCCACGTGAGGCAAGCAGGGTCGGCATGGGTGGGCGCGTGGCTCTCGGGTATAGTCCAGTTATAGGTGTGGCTCCCCCCGGGGGGGACGGCATCGTCCGCTTTCAGTGTCCCATAGGTGTTATCTGGGTACAGGGAGCCTGGTGAACAGAATAAACGCAGGGAACCTCCTCACCCCCACTGCTCGGCATGAGGGAGCAGAGAACAGTAGGCTGGGAAGCGAGATGCCCAAGTCACTGGAGCGCTGGCCCTAAGGGAGTCCCCATCCTGCCTCAGTTCCCTCAGTGTTCCTGGACAGCTCATCGCTCTGCACATCTCTACCCCAAAGGAAACCCAGACTCTGCCCCGCTGCTCAGGTCTGCTGGGTGGGCCTCAGTCTTACACCGCCAGGGCCTAGGTCTCCCCGACAGTAAACAGTGGGCTTCTAGGGGTCCCCTTCTGCCCCTACCCCCCTTTCCAAAATCCCTTTGGAGTCGAGTTCCCCTATAAGAAGCTAAGCTTCCTGAGGGCAGGGACCAAGCTGTGCCTCAGTTTATGTCTCAGTGCTTGGCACAGCGCCTCCCAGGGGTTTCACAAAATTATTTTCTCCCTCCCTCCCTTCCTATATATCATTTCCTCTCTCTCCCTTCCTCTTTCCACTCCTCCCTCTCTGTTTCTGTGTGTGTCTGCCTCTGTTTCTGTCTCTGGTTTCTCACTAATAAAGTGAAGGTGCTGGCCCAAATAAGGCCTACATAAAGTCCCACCTCCCTTCCCCCCAGCACTAAATCCTGGGATCATGGCCACACGACAGTTTGGAACTCCAGGTACCAGAATCCAAAGCCTTGTCCCTCAGGTGGGTCAGCACAGACACAGGTCCGAGTCCCTGCCCTCTCGCTCCCTGGGGTCACAGCGACTCGTAACATAAAGGGCCCCGAGTAGGGAGCCAGCAGATCTGGGCTCAAGCCTCAGCTCTACTAGCACTTGCTGTGTGACTTTAGGCAAGTTCACTCGGGCCTCAGTTTGCTTTTCTGTAAAATAAATATATCAGAACTCTCCAGTCCCCTTGGGCTTTCAAACTCCGCCAAGGGCCTTCTCAGGTTTTCCAAGCTCTCCCCCCACTACATGTTTGTTCCTCAATGTAAGGCAGACATGATTAGTCCCCCTGATTTAAAGGGGGGACCACTGAAGCCCAGAGGGGTCAAGGATGTGCCCATTCTGGCAGCAGAGCCAGACCTCTCGACTACTGGGCCTCCAGAGGCACCCCCCCCCTCAAAGTCCCTCAGATCAGGAAAAGGGCCCGGCCCAGAGGGAAAGGGCACGTGACTAACCTTCAGAGTCCTTCTCGTAGAAGACGCCATGGGGGTGAATCGTGTAGGGGCGTCCGGCAAAGTTCTTCAGGTGAACCAAGAGGACGTCCCCCACTTCCGCTCGCAGCACAGGGCCCAGGAAGCCCAGCCAGGCCGGCTGGGGCACCTCCAGCGTGTAAGAGCTGTCCGAGTATTCCTTGTACACAACCTTCCGGTAGATGCTCCCTATTCGGTCCTTGCCAGGCTCCAGGAAACCAGCAGCCACCCTGGAGGGGGGAGAGGAGAAGTCACAGAAGAACAATCACAGCGTACCCTTCTTGGTGCCCAGGGGTTACCGGACTTCTCAGCCAGTCAGACTGGGGGACTCGATGTACGCCTTCTCAGAATCATTTTTTTTTAATACAAAAAAAAAAACAAAAAAAAAAAAACCATGTTGGCTCAACCAAAAAAAGTTAATTTGGAAAACAAAGCTAGCCCTTTTTCCTCTGAAATCCCTTCATAGGTGCTAGGTCAAGGATCCCTGCTCTAGCACCCTAAGGCTGGCAAACAACTGTTCTCATAGTAGCCAGTAGTTCATTATTATTCCCATTTAACAGCAAGCAGACTGAGTCTTAGGAGCACAGAGCCAAAAGAAGCATTTCCCTGGCTAATCTGACCCCCTCATTTCCCAGAGGGAGAAACTGAGATCCCAAGGAAGGGAAGGGACTTGGCCAAGATCACACACTTAATACATGAGAGAGCTGGGACTCGAAATCAGGCCTTCTGCTCTACCAAGCTGGCCGTTAGTGTGGTCTGAGGCAGGGGAGAGGCCGGGGTGGCCGTTCAATGTCTGTTCTAACCCAAATCGGGGCCGAAGGAGGAGACGGTCTCCGGCTGAAGACCTTTTTGGGCTCCAGACCCATCTTCTGATTTACGGGAAGTCACAGAACTGAGCTGGCCTTTGGAAAGCTGGCCCCAAACACAGAGGCTCCAGAGTCCGAATGAGTGAAAAGGCAAGCTGGCTGAGGGGTTAGAGCACCGGGGATCCGAAAGATGGGCCGTGAACTTGGGCAAGATGCTTCTCTGAGCTTCGGGCTTCATGCCATTTGTAGCACGTTACTGGGGGATGGGGGATTAATGGAGAAAAAAGGATTGTAAAGTGCTAAAGCGAGCACCTTTGATTACCCACACCAGGCAGCCACGGAAGGCCCCTCCCCTGATTAGCTGTCTGACCTTGACCCAGTCCCTTCACCTGCCAACACCTCAGTTTTCCCCTCTGCAAAGTGGAGCTCATGATATTGATAACACCTTGCTCCCAGGGCTGTCCCGGGGAAAGTGCTCGGGAAACACCTGCTCCTGATTTTCAGTTCTTTTCCAGTCGTGACCAACTCTCCGTGACCCCGTTTGGGGTTCTCTTGGCAGAGATCCTGGAGTGGTTGGCCATTTCCTTCTCCGGCCCATTTTTACAGATGAGGAAGCCCGAGGCAGACTTGCCCAGAGGCACACAACTCAAAATGTCTGAGGCTGGATTCAAAGTCGGGTCTTCCTGACCCAAGGTCTATGTTCTAGCCACTGTACCACCTAGCTGCCCTTTTTTGTAAACCTTAATGTCCCCTGGATATGGGAATTGTTCTAAAGAGGGATCATGGGATGGGAGAACACTACTTTGGAGCCAAGGGACTTCATTTTAAATCTTAATTCTGCTATTCACTAAGCCTTATCTTGGGTAAGTCACTTCTCTCCAAGACTCAGTTTCCTCATTTGTGAAATGAGTAGGTTATTCTAGAAGACCTCTAAGGTCCACAACATAACACTTTCATGCTCCCTATTGATGTTTGCTTACATTGGGTTTCCTTTCTCAGATTTTTTTTTTTGTAGGCACGATTTTTCTTGCACAGCAAGATAAGTGTGGAAATATGTATACACATATTCGATTTGTCATTAACATAATTAACATGTAGTGGATTTCCTGCCATCTAGGGGAGGGGTGGGGACTGGGGGGAGAATTTGTAACAGAAAGCTTTGTAAGGGTTAATGTTGAGGAATTACCCACACATATGTTTTGCAAATAAAAAGCTTTAATTAAAAAAAAAAAAGACATGTAAGGTCCTCATGCTCTATGTCCCACATTGCCAGGAGGTCACTCCCCGACCCAGAGCAGAGGTCGGGACACCTAGAACTCTTAATCCCCTGGAACATGCCCCTACCTTCCCCCCCCCCATCCTACCCCATGGTAGCACCTACTTGTCATCTTCCAGTGACTGGCCCGTGATGATGTTTCTCCTCTCTGGTAAGTAATTCCACTGGACTTCTTGAATGGCCACGTAGTAGACCCGGGTGGCTCCCCGAGTGGGAGAAGGCCACATGACCAGGATGGAGAACAGGGCCCCCAGAAGCCGCCACCGGCCCATGGCCTGCGTCGTT
Source organism: Myrmecobius fasciatus (assembly GCA_023553655.1). Taxonomy (NCBI): domain Eukaryota; kingdom Metazoa; phylum Chordata; class Mammalia; order Dasyuromorphia; family Myrmecobiidae; genus Myrmecobius; species Myrmecobius fasciatus. The sequence continues at coordinate 81,076 of JAJPUD010006101.1, read as the reverse complement.
CTGGCGGGCGCGCCAAGGGGCAGCTGTCGGCCTGCAACAGACACACCAAAGACCTTGAGTACATGTGGCCAAGAGGCTGCCGAGGAGGGAGAGGCAGAGGCCCGGGGCTGTGGAAGGAAAGGGAAAGGTGAGCCGGGAGGCAGGAGAGCAAGGCCACGTGCCAGCCTCTGCCGGGATGCCCTGCTGCGCTCTCGGGAGACCGTGGGGCTGGCGAGGCCCTTCGAGACGTGCCGGCCCAGGCCCCCCGCGTTGTGTTGAGGAGGAAAGTAGAAACAGCTGGAAATAGCCCGAAACAGCACTAAGACTTAAATGTGAATGCAGAGAAGTACGTTTGCCACGTGGAACCGAGGGCTGGGCGCTTCTTGGGTAGTGTAGTATATTATGTGCAGTGCAGCGGGAGGAAGGATTAACTGCTTCTGCCCGGCGATGGGACAAAGACAAAAAGAAACCGTCACGACATGCTTGAGGACCAACTTCTTGCTCCATCCACCACCTTTTTCACCTTCATGCAGATTTGGCTGGTGGTCCACTAAGACAGCCAGCCTCTTATTCGTACCTAACTGCTTACCACTTAGTTGAGTCTAAGGAGAGGCCAGAAACTCAGAGGAGAGTGGTCTGATTTTGGGGACCCTAACAAATTTCAGGGGGCCCCGGAAAATGGGGCTAAGGCTTGCCCCAGGGGGGCCGAGGGTGAAGAGAAGGAAGCTAATAGGAAGAGATACTCAATCCCCATCAGCTCCTGCTTCCCGGGCCCGAGATGAGCGACAGCTGCTGCCACAGCTGGCAATTGATAGAGTTTTTAATTGCATCTTCAGTTCATTAATGCTTCATTTTTCCATGTTGTTAATGAAGAAACATTTTGAAGAGCATTTTGATGCTTTTATGGAGGAGGGGAGGGCAGAGAGTGCCCTCCCCCATTAGAACATACGAGAAGGGACGTGATACAGTCAGAGGCCGGGTCTTAACCCCTCGCTGGGTGGCAGCCACTGGGCTAAGCGCTTGGAAGAAGGCCAAAGGCAGGCAGAATTCTACATTATCCCTGCCCCTGAGGTACGGGAGCAATGTAAAAAAAAAAAACCAGAAACCTGGGAGGAAGCCAAGGATTTTTAAACTCCTACTATGTGCTCATAAAGCTGATCTCATTAGGTCCTCACAATAATCCTGAGCAGAAGGTTCAATTGTGATCCCATTTTATAGTTGAGGAAACTGAGGCAGCCAGAGGCTAAATGGCTGATCAGGGTCACATCCCGAGGGAGTGTCTGAGGCTGCTCTGCTGCTTAGGTCTTCCTGACTCCAGGCCCTGTGCTTGAGCCGCCTCAACACATCAAGGAGATAGAAAGGGTTGAGTGAGTTGCCTCCCCACCACTTCTGGGTCACCCAGATCCCTTGGGAGCACTTAGCCTGCCTGCCTTCCCAGGGGACAAGAGGGCCGCCGACACCCCTCTGGAAAAGGAGAAATTGAGCTTAAAGAAGCACAGCATGTCCAGGAGGAAGGGACCTCAGGACTTGTACCTGAGCAGGGCCCCCTCTCCAACATCCGGCCGCCTCAGCCATTGGCCCACTCACAGGGAACTCACTTCTAAGGCAGCCCAGTCTACTTTTAGACAAGGAATACTCGTAGCCGCTGTCCCATGATGAGGATGAGCCAGAGCACCAATGCTAATCATGTGACCCTGGGTACATCCCTTCCTCTAAGATGGGTCTCAGTTTCCTTCTCTGTAACATGAGGAGGTCGGTGTAGGCTCTGAGGGCCCCCTTTTCCAGACCTATGATCCTGTCCCAGAGGATAGCTCAGCCCAGCACTGTCTGTGTTGAAATATACCCAGCATCCCCACTTTTCCCATTGGGCAATCTGTGAGCCAGAGAAGTGGTTTATGATGTAGATGAACAGTTCTGCCCTGGGAAGGTCCAGTCCTAGAATCCCAAGATGTCAGAGCTGGACGATGGTTAGTCTGATCCCATTTTACATACAGGGAAACTGAGACCCAAGGAGGATAAACTATTTGGCCTCTTCCTCTGCTCTTGAGGTTGTGGTAAGAGCAAATTAGAAGGCGCCCAAATCCGGATTTGGTTTTCTCTATTCCCTGGAAGACTGAGGGGATTTTACATCCTGTCTCCCCCATTAGACAGCTGGGCATACAGCAGGACCTTAATAATGCTTGTTGACTGGCTGACCTCAAACACCCTAACTTCAGACTTCCTCAATTTACCTTCACCCCACCCTCAAAGATGGCTACCCCCTTGACCTGGCTGTTACCCACAAACCACTTCCACAATTGTGAGCTCTGACACCCCGTCCCCTGCTCCCAGTCTGGAGTCACTCCACCTCTTCCTCTGCCTTGTATTATGGCTGGCCCAGCTCTTCAGCATCACCACAATACCACCCCCCCCAACCCTCAGTGCCTTCCCAAGCCATCGCCCCCACATTGCCTACGCTCACCCCTCCCCCTTCTTGGTGAATCCTTCCTTTCCAATTGGGTTTTTATTCCCAACTCTCTCCCTCCCAACTCCCCCTTCTCCCACCAATCAATCGAACAAGAAAAGCCGACATAGAGAGCCAAGCTCAGTAGCCATGTCCAAAAGAAGACACGCTTCAAGCTGTACCGAGTCCATCCGCTCTCTATAGGGAAGTCTGCCTCGTCATCAGCTCTGTGCCATTGGGTCACTGGGAGTTCCCAAGTCTTTCAAAGCTGTTTGAATTTATGCTAATTAGTTTTCCTGCTTTCTGCTCCCTTCACTTTGCAGTCTTCCTCAGTTTCCCCCCTCCCAAAGTCCTAAGTCGCCCCCAGTTTTTCTGAGAGCATCCTGCTGGTCATTTCTTACGACACAATAGTATCCCACCACAGTCATACAGCACAATTTGTCCAGTCAGTTCCCAGTGGATCCCCAATTTCCAGTTCTTTGCCACCACAAAAAAGAGCTGCTGGAAATCTTTTTTGTCTACGTTCCTCCTTCTCCGATACAAACCCAGCATTGCCCTGGGAAAAGGGTCTCTTTGAACTATGAGGTTCGATGGCTCCGGGGCCATAATTTCCAACAGGGGGGCCAGGCCCAGCTAAAAACAATTCCCTGGGATGGCCCGTGGCCTTAGAAAGCCACAAATTCCCAAGAGCTCCATCGTCCTCCATTTGTTATTTTTTTTAAACCTTCTCTGACACATTTTAATCAGGCGTCGGGCCTTGAGTCTGAGTTTTTGTCTGGAGCTCCTGGCCTCCTTATCCTATCTTCATCTTGACCTGTTAAGCTTCAGCCTTGGATCACTCCCCCACTTTGCTCCCTGCTCCCCTCCCTCCTCACGAGCTGCCAAACAAAGCTGAGGAAAACTAGGAATCCCTTCCAACAGAGTGGGGGGGGGCAAATTTCGGGGCCTCGTTGTAACAGGGCGCTGGTTGGCCACCTCCCTCATTGAGTCACTCTCTCACTCGCCACAGCGTTCTTCTCAAACCTTCCCAAACCTCCTTTGCTTCCTCCTCCTCATCCTCTGAACTGAAAACCTGGCCTCCTATGTACAGATAAAATGGAGGCGTGGTACCAAATACTCTCCAAGCACCAGGGAGGAACAGTGGAGACCAGCTTTTACCAAGGGACTACCTCACCTAGCCTTCAATCACTCTCTGCGAGCTCCTTCCCCACTGCCCGCCAACATACCCGTGGCTTGCCCACCTTTGACCTGATCACGGCCTCTCACTCTCGTCCTCCCTTTTATGGCTAAAATCCTTGAGACACTCTACAACAGGACCTCTGTGTCCTTTCCTCTTGCTCTTTTCTGACATCCTCATTCATCTGAAAGTGCCCTTTCCAGTCCCTCTCTCCCTAACTTCCCTGTCATTGTCCACGTCCGTGCCTCCCGGGCACCGAGGCTCTCCATGAGGTGCCCCCTTTGACTCATCGCCCTGGGCCCAATGTACTGCCCAATCCTATCATTTCTTGCTTCAGGATGTCTCTCTGACACGCCCCCTCTTCCGACACAGCAACCCTGCCATCCCTTCCAACCTGGATTATTAGCTGCTGGTGGGGGTGCCTGCTGCCAGGCTCTCCCCACTATTCCGATAGCTCTCCCCACTACAGTCCATCCCCCATTTAGCCATCAGATTCAAGTTCACAACATTGCCCCCATCCAATTAAGCTCCAGTAGCTCACTATTACTCCCAGCATCAAATGTACAACACCCTATTTGGCTCTTTTACATCCTTCGGTAACCCGGCCCTTTCCTGGCTTCCATTCTTCTTACCTACCCCCTTCTCTCTGTCTCTGTCTCTCTCTTTGTCTCTGTCTCTGTCTCTCTCTCTCTCTCGGGTATTCTGGGATCCAGTGACATCGGCCTCCAGGCTGTTCCTCAAGACATTCCCAGATGCCACCTCCCTGCCTCCCCCGCAGCTGCGCCGGTACCTGGAACGCTCTCCCTCCTCACCGCCACCTTCTGTCTTCCCTGAAATCTCACCTTCTGCCCAAAATCCTTTCCAGGTCTCCTTCAGACCCCGCCCCCAACCATCAAATTGTCCCCAGCCAATGCTGCACGGCTCTTTGGGACACAGCCATCCACATGTTGTCTTCCACCACACCATCCCAGCCCACACCACGCTGTGAGCTGCTTGAGCACAGGGATTGATGGGGCTTCTCTCAGGGACGTCGGGGACTAGCACAGTGACCGCCAGGGAGCCGAGGCTGAATACGCTTGGCTGCCATGAAACTGTTACTCCCTTCCCCTCTCAGGGCCTCGGTAAAATGAGGGGGTTGGCCCCTTCCAGCTGAAGGTCCTGTGCCCCTGCCCCTGCCTCTTTGTCCCTCTTCCTGCTGCCTTCACATGGCACTCCTGGCCTGGCCGTGTGGCACTCAGAGCTCTCCTGTCTGGTGGTTCCTCGCCTCTCGCACCTTCTTGCAGATTATCCCCCCCACCTATACCCTGTTCTCTGACTCCTCAACACACCGTGTATTTCCCCACCCTCATGCTCTCCCTATGTACCCTCCACTTAAAATGGTCTTCATTCCCCTCTTCACTTGCTAAGTCCCTCCCCATCCTTTCAAACCAATTCAAATGTCACTCCTCCAGGAAGTCTACCCTGATTCTGATTCTCCACTTCCCCCAATACCTCCCAGAGCATTTTGATTTGTACCATTCCCATGTATTTGGTGCCATCTGTCGAACCTCAAGCAAGGCTCCTCCCCTCCCTGGGCCTCAGTTTCTCCCTCTGGAAAATGGGAAGTGGACCAGTTGACCTCTGAGGCTCCTTCCTATGACCATATAAGCCCATGTAACACTGTACATGTGACACGGTGTTGGAGGAGCAGTGTCTACCCGACACAATTTGAAACATCCTTGAGACTTAATTGGGACAAGGGGCCTAAGGCTTGAGGTGCTAATTTAATTTCCAGCCCAAGTCTGCTCAGAGGGGGCGGGGAGCTTCAGACCGAGACCCCAACACCACCAGCACAGATACAGGGAAGCTAGGCCCAGCCGAATCCATGCTCCATCCCCACCGAATAAGCGTCTTGTTGCTCACTGATAAATGGGGTGTCCATGTTTAATTCTACCCTAATCCTGACCCTGAATTTGGGCCGATCTGGGGCAGGCCTGGTCTATGTCACTTGGGTTTACCGATTGATTAATCGACTGTTCCTCTCCTATAGCATCATCATCATCATCCTCATGATTAAAAACAGCACCAATGGGGCAGTGGATAGAGCATCAGCCCTGAAGTCAGGAGGACTTCAAACTTAACACTTCCTGGCTGTGTGATCCTGGGCAAGTCACTTAACCCCGATTGCTTCAGAAAAAAAAAATAGCACACATATAGCTCCTACTATGTGCTTGTGACATCTAAGTTGTGTGGGTTCTAAATAAATGTGTATTGAGCAAATGAAAGAATTATACAGAGCTGGGCTCAAAGGCAGATTAAAAAAACAACAACAAGGGCATGTTCTTCCTGCAGAGGAAGAAAGGAGAAGGGAGAGGGACAGAGCACATGTGATCTTGAGCAAGTCCCCTTGCCTCTCCAAAATCTGTGAAATGAGGAGTACAGTCTAACCGGGATCCAACCCCGGCCCTCCCACGGTGCTCTGGGATGTTCACCAGCAAACGTCAGGAAACGATCTCTCCAGGTCTGGGAGTCTAGGAATGAGAATGTGAAGAGGAGGGAGAAGTCGATGACAGAAAGTACAACTGGGGCAACAACAAAGACGAAGGGCAAGAGGGCGAGAGCTAGCCTCTGCCAGAGCTGGGAAAAGGGGTCCTGGACTGAGTGGACTTGGCAAAGTCTCAGGCTCAGATGGGTAAATGAGCTTTGTTCCACCCTGGGAAGTGAGCATCCTGTCCAAGGAAGATGTAAACAACAGGTGAGAATGTGTACACTGTTCTTTTAAGGTCAAAGTGCAGGAACATTGTATTTCCATGCCTTCACCTAGAGCCAGGCAGGCCCGGCCAAGAAAAAGGGCAAGCTGACGTATTCCCATCCCAAGATGCAATAGCTGGGACTTATGGGGGGGGGGGCTGCATGCCAGACCCTTTCCATCTACTCACAAAATTCCCTGGGGGGAGGCTCTCAGCACTTCCCGCCCAAACTCTTGCAGTGGGCCAAACTCCGCCTCCCCCTTTCAAGTCTTTCCTCGTTCTAGGCCATCCATCTTTCGGGCAAATGGATTTTCCTCCAGCTCGGATTTGAGTAACCCTACTCAGTACACTTCAGTGGATCTCTATTTTCTCCAGGATCAATGAAAATATTTTGTTTGGGGTTCAAAAACCTTCACAACCTGGACCCCTTCTAACTTTTCGTCATCCATTTGAAGCCCCCCCCCAACTCTATGATCCAGCTCCAACAACCTATATGCAATTTATCCAGCACAATGCCCCATCGCCAACCTCCCTGCCATTGTTCTTGGCTGGTCCCTGTGTCCTCTCCCTCCTTACCTTGACCTTCTGGCTTCCCTGGCTCCCTTCAACTCAAATTCCCATAAACTGTTAGAGCTGGAGAGACCTAGAACGCAGAATATTCAAAATGGGGGCCATCAGGACAGACAATGTCACAGAAAGCACCGAAATGGACCTCAGAACCCACAGTCTGGAAGCTAATATTGTCTTCAGATTGCCCAAAGTCACAACCGGGTAAGTTGTTCCCAGAAACAAGAGTCAGAGCTGGGAGAGATCTTAGACTGCAGAACGGAAGAGTTTTAAAGCACCCTTCTAATCCAGCTTCTCCATTTTACAGATGAGGAAACTGAGGCTCACCATGTGAAAATGGGTTTGCCAGGGCTAGAGAGCCGGGCTGTGACCCTCAATCTTTCTTTCTCTCTTTACTATGCCCTGTCACTTGGCACAAAGAGCTGAGGGAATTGAGCCCCGGAGACTTGCCCGGGAGTTCCTGGGCTCCTTAGTGACAAAGCTAGGGTAAGAGCCCATGTTTCCCTGGGGCGCCCTCTGCCCGGCTTCAAACAGCACGCCTCAGCTGCCAGCAGCGTCCCAACAAAGGCCTTGGCCCACCAGACCGGACTGAGTCTTGGCAGGCCGTGGGCCTTCTGCGCTGGAACTGGCTGGCTCGGCGTGGAAGTGTGCAGAGGCAGGCAGTCCTTCAGAAAGAAGCTGCTTCCATCCTCACATTACCAGTTTGGAAACCACATCAAAGCAGAAGCCTGACATGGGGCTGCTTGGGGTTTTTGAAAGCAGTTTAAGTGGTTATACCACACTCTTTCACACTGATTACTTCATTGGCCTCTGGGGGGGGGGCAGGGCTGGGAGTTCCCAGGAAAAATTCAAGCTAGTAGGCCCCAGAAAATGGCACCTTCCAGCTCACCGGCCTTGGAGACTTCGGCTGAGGAGTAAACTGAGGCCCTCGGAGGGGAAGCCGGATCTGAGGAGCTCCTCAGGCTCTAATTGCCAGCTCTGATCTCAGGCAAGCCATTTCATCACCCTCGGCCTCAGCTTCCTGACCCCAAAGGTCAGCTGGAAATCTCTGGGGCCTGTAAAGTCACATGGGGAAGGGAGCAACAGAAACCCAATTAATTACCAGCCATTTTCCAGCCAGTGACTGGGCTTGGGAGTTTTTTTTCCCCCATTGCCCAAAAGTCAGGAGTCAGATTATATAGTCCCTTTCATTTTACAGGGAAGGAAACTGAGGTCTACAAAGGGGAAAGTGACCTGCTTAAGCTGGAAGAGCTAGTGAGGGGCAGGGCCTGAATAGGGCCAGCCTCCAAATAGGATGCTTAGATTCTCCCTCCTTGGGGTGGGGGTGGGGGTGGGGGCTACGGGCATGGGGGGAGGGGCGCTTCGGGTCCCAGTCCTCCGTTTTAAGGAGAGGAAAACTGAGGCCCAGAGAGAACAAGGGCCCTGCCCAGACACCCAAGGAGGCCAAGAATTTGCACCCAAATCCTTGGAGCCTGGGTGCCCTTGTTCTTGTCACTGAACCCCAGGCCACCGGGCCCCCTGGTGCCAACAGCTTGGATCCCGATGGCCTTGGGGGAAAGGAAGGGGAGGGGAGTCAGAGAGGGGGAAGAAGGGCGGGAAGGGAGAGAGAGGAAGGGGCTTACCTGGCCTCCCGGGCCCAGCCCGCGGCGGCCTGGGGGGAAAGGGGCTCAAGGCGGCCACGGGGTCTCGGAGGGCAGCCCGGGCCCCTTCCCGGCTCCGGTCCGGAAAGCGTCCGGAGCCCTTGGGATTGGCCCAACTTGGGCCGAGATCCTGGCAGGGACTCCCAGAGGCCCGGGCCGGGCCGGGGCCCGGGGGCGGGGCCAGGGGCCGGGGGCGGGGTTCGGGGGCGGGAACGGGGCGTCTTTGTTATCTGGGCTGAGAGGAGAGAGTTTGGGAGGAGAGCCGCAGCTGCCCAGCCCCCCCCCTCAACCAGCAGCTGGCCAGGCACTGGCACCGGGCCCCCTCCCCAGAAATCAGCCAGCCTCACAATCGGGGTTCGGGTGGCCCCACCCTCTGCAGGGCTGCCCTGCCTTAGCTCTGGGGCCTAAGACAGGAGACAGGCCAGGGAGGGCCCTTAGAACAGGGGATGTCAGAGAACTGAAAATGTCAGGGCTAGGAGGGCCCTTAGAACATAGAATGTCAGAATGGAGGAACCTTAGAACAGGAAATGTCAGACCTGGGGGCACCTGAAGACAGAATGATAAAGTTCCCTTAGAGGGAACCTTAGAACACAGAATGTTAGAGTTGGTGAAGGCTTGCAAAGAGAGAATGTCCAGGCTGGGAGGGCCCTTGGAACCCAGAAAGTCAGAGCTAGGGAGAACTCAGGACTTGAAATGTTCGAGCTGGAGAAGCCTTAGAACATAGAACAGCAGAACTGAAAGCAAAGATTAGAACGTTAATGTTGGAAGGGATGAGAGAGGGATCATCTATTTTAATCCCTTCCTTTTACAAAGGAGGAAACCAAAGTCCCGAAAGGAGACCTCACTTCACCAGTTCAGAGATTTCAAGCTAGAAAGTACCTTACTTAGAGCCTTGTTCCGGTCCAAACTCCTGGGTCAGTAGAGATGAAGCAGCTGGGACCCAGGACCAGTCAGTCACTTGGCTGGATGCCTCAGTAATAAGTACCAAGGGCAGGATTTGAAGCAGGCCCTCTTGCTTAGAGCCCAGTGTGCTTCTCACCCAACCGGCTACTCCGAGTAGCTGGGAGGCTCAGGGCCCGAGGCCTGCTACCTTTCCCCAAATAACCCCCTTGTGCGCTCCCAAGGCTGCCTCTTCCTGTCTTGCTACTTCCTCTAACAGGCTGCCAGGCTAGGCATAAAACGGTGAGGGCAGTCTACAATCAAGCCCCCACTGCAAAACCAAAAAGAGTCTGAAGCAGAGAGCTGTACCAGAAGTCAGGAGGTCTGGTTTGGCTACTTACTGATATGATGGGGAGTCTTGGCCAAGTCACTTATCTCCAGACCTCAATGTAAGGCTGGAGGACGTGCCGATCTCCTCAGTGTTGCAATGTTTATGGGTTCTTATCCTTTATCCCGGCCATCTATCTATTCCAACGCCCCCAAATCAGCCTCTCCCAAGGCAGCAAAGATAGAACCAGAAAAAAAATAGGACAAGGTGGGTTCTGGTCCCAAGTCACAACTTTTACTACTGACGTGACCTTGAGCAAGTCACACATCTCCCTTCTGCAAAATGGGAGGGTTAATTAGATCAGGAGCTAAATCTTTTGTGTAACTTCTCTGCTGCTGGCAATCTGGTGAAGGTTCCGGCTCTCTTTTCAAATCGGTGTTTTTGAAATCACTGAAGGAAGAGCTAAATTTCAGTTAAATTTGTGTCAATAAATACTAATTTTTTCCCCAGCCAAGTTCACAGACTCCCTGAAATCTATGCAGAGACCCATTGGGAGGGGGATGGTTAAGAAACCCTAAACTCCGCTCCCTATCAGCTGGAATAGCCTCTGTTCTGGATTCTGAGGATATGGGATGTCAGAGATCTGGCCTTAGAACAGGGAATATCCGTCTCGGTCTTTCTAAGATCCCCAGGTGCCTTTCAGATCTCCCAAGAGGGCCCCTAACAGTAGAAATGTGTTTGAGGCGAAAAGAAATCTCTTTAAAAGGTGAAAAGTGTCCTTCCAAAAGCTGCTGAAGTTCTGATCAGGAGGCTGGAAAAGCCTTAGGAACTCAGTAGGGCGTCATTATTGAAGAAGGGAAGGAGAAGCAGCAGAGAGAGCGCCCTAAAGGGGCTGGCCAATGAGAGGAAGGAAGAGCTTGGCAGAGGGGAGACGGAGACCCGGGACCCTGCCTCCATCCACCGGCCTTACTTGTTAAAGAGGTGTCCCGAGCTAGGAGCAGCTGTGGTCCTGGAGGCTGGTCTCACACAGTGACTTCTTGTGACTTGAAAGTCTAAACCATGGCCTTGGGAGGAGGATGGGCCAAAAGCATGGACCAGGAGGGCAAAGTCTCTGTCATAAAGCTCTAGAGGTGGCCCAGTGCCCTTAAGGACCCAGGAGCTGACCTGGGCTTGGGCCTCCGGCAGTGGCCGATTGGAAACCCCTGGGTAAGATGGGAGGAGGCAGGCCTCCACGTCATCACCCCGGCTCTAGACACCCTCTTCTGTCCTGGACCTTGGAGCACAGTGGCCCAAGCAGGAAGGTGGGAACAGGATCATTAAGCCAGGGTCTAAGTCCAGGCACTAAGGTTTTATTGCAGGGAGGGGAAGGAATGAGACACTGTGACTCACGGAAGCCAACCGGAGACAGGAGGTTAGAGAGCTCTGGGAGCCATCAAAGAGCCAAGCTAGGCTTTCGAGAGGGGCAGCCCCACCTCCCTGCTAGCTGGGGGCTCGCTCACTTCCAGCTGGGGGAAAGGAAGTCACTCTCATTGCTTGGATGAGCCGTGGGCTGCAATTCAGAGTTCATATCTATCCATCCATCCATCACCCCTGAAAACTCTTTAGAAATGATATTGTGATGATGATGATAATGATGATGGTGATAAATGGCCTTCTTCCTCCACTCTGCCTACTGGCCTCCATGGCTTCCTTTAAATCTCACCGAAAATCCCTTCCTTTACAGGGAGACCCCCCTTATTTCTTGGCCTTTCCCTCCCTTCATCATTCCTTCCTTGCCTTCTCTATTTAGCTTGCTTGTTGTGTCCCCCACTGAATTGGAAGCTCCTTGAGGACAGGAGCTGTCTTCTGCCTCTTTTTGCATCCCCAGGGAGTAGCACTCATTGGCACAGAGCAGGTGATTAATAAGTGTTTGTTGCTTGAAGGATTACAAAATGGGGTTTTTTTTCCTCACCCTTTCCCATGAGCTAAGTGGTGAAAGAGTGAAATAAACCTTTTTTTAAAAAAAAATCAGACAGACCTGTGATTTTATTCATCTAGGGACCTCCAGGATGAGGAAATTCCCTCCATTGATGCAGATCACCAACTGCTTTTGTCTGAAAGTTTTGTCTGGGGCCCTGAGAGGTTGAATGATTTACCCAGGGTCACCTGTGTCTGGGGCAGAATTTGAACCCTAGTCTCCCCCTGGCTTCAGGTCAGTTCTTTCACCACTATGGGGCCATCTCCAGTCATCCCGGCCTAAGTCTTTCCACAGGACTCCAAAGTCCCTGGAGGAAAGCATAAGCCCGATGTTTTGCACTTAAATGCAATTTACTTGGGAGTCAAACCATCATCCTCCCGGTGTCCTCAGCCATCTTCAAGAAGGAAGGACAAACAACAATAACCCGTATGTATACATGCTGGACTGCTTCTAAAAGATGCTGTATAAACCTTGGGGAGCCCAGGGAAATGGGACAAAATGTTCTTGGGACAGTAGTGATGGACCCATTAACCCTGTTTCACAGATGAACACCCTGTCTCTGTGGGAGTTGAACTTTCCAAGGCTCATTTCCCTGTGCCTCCTAAAAAACAAAGTCTCTTCCCTAGCTGTGTGACCCTGGGCAAGTCACTTAACCTCAATTGCCTCAGCAAAAAGCAAAAAAACAAAAAAACAAAAAAAACCCAAGTCTCTCTCGGAGACACCTGAGCAGTTTCTGGCCAGTGAAAATCTCAAAGTCTTGCTCATCTTCAAGACCACCTTGCGTCAGCTCAAACCCTCATCGCCCACCTACTATGTTCATCCAAAAGGCGGAGGGCAGATGAAGAACAAGGAAGAACATGGAGCTCGTGCTCTGGCTGGGAAATCGAGATGAGTGAGGGTAGGGGACTTGCCTAGGTCTCCAAGCCAAGAAAATCCGGGTTCAAATCCCACGTGAGATGGCAACTGGCAGTGTGATCCTGGGTGAGTCACTTCGACTCCCAGTGCCCTCAGACAGCTCTCGAGGCACCCAAATTGCAGAGCAGATGCCAGTCTTCATTGAGAGGGCTCTTGTGCCAAGGAGATCACCAGGACAAAAGCAAAAAAAAAAAAAAAACAGACCAGGCTCTGGGATTCTTTTTTTTAAATTTTGGCGGAGGGCTCCCCATGGGCCCAAGCAAGTCATTTGTGAGCAGGGAAGAGCCCATTGTCCTCCCTTAGCCTCAGTTTCCCCCTCTGTTGAATGAAGGAGTTTAACTAGATGACCTTTAAGGTCCCACCAGCCTTAAATCCATGATCCTTTTTATAAATATCCAATTTCAGTTCCAGAAAATCCTGCCTCCCTGGGCCCCTGAGGGATTTCTCTGGGATTAGTCAAGTCCCTTTGGCTCCAAGGAGAGTGACAAGTCCCATGGCTGCTGGGGGGGGGTGGAGGGCTAAGCATTTTCCAACCTTTTAAGAAGGATTCAGCCACCTCCGGTTCATGTTCAGGCTTGCCTCTGGCCCTTGACTTCTGCATTCTAGGCCCTGACCACCCTTTGGGGATCAACAGGAGCCTGTCTCCTCTGGAGCCACTCTTTTCTCCCTCCTGCTACAGAGCTGGGAGGTGGGGCAGACTACAGTTAGAATCAGGGTTCAGATCCCCAGTGCTCCTTCCTACCTGTGTGGTCTTGGACAATTCACTTCCTTCCTCTCCCTGGCCCTGGGTTTGCCTCTGAGGTCCTTTCCGGCTCTGGATCTAGGACCCTGTCCATTCCATCCCCCACAGTTTGGTTCTTAATTATAAACCACTGACCTTCTACCCTTTGTGTGACTCTTATCTCCCTAACTTCTCCCTCAGGGAAGGGATGGAGTTGTATCATTTTCCTGTAGTCTAGAGACTTCCCAACATCTAATAAACACATAATTGGTACTCCCTGGAGATCGTGGGGTCCGATACCCTCCCTCATTTTCTGAAGGGGGAGACTGAACCCCAGATTAGGAGAGTGATTGGTTGAAGGACATACAGGTAGGAGGAGAAGAGCCAGGAGACTGGTTCTGTTGGATTCTATTTACTGCAGTTTAGTTAGTTAGTTAATTTAGTACCTAGGAAGTAGCAGGCCGACAGAAAGCCTGGCAAGGAAGAAAGGGCACGGGTTCAAGTCCCATCTCTGCCACATAGTGATCATGGAGCAGAGAGGAGTAGTATTATGGGTAACTAACCCTCTAAAGCTCCGAATTGCACAGGAAATGTTCTTAACAGAAAGTTCCAGCTCACGCTGAAATCAGAGATCCGGAACAGTCCCTCTCCTTAATAAGCACAAGGAGAAAGAATAGCAGATCTCAATATAGAAGACATGATCCTCCCTCTGATATGGCCTGGATACCTCTCAGTGGGCACGTAGGACTATAAAGCTCTTAGGGCATCAGGCAAAATGCTGACGTCTCCCTACCCCAATGAAATTTTAAAAAAGAGTAAAATCCAATCCAGTAAATATTTATGTTTATATAATTTATATAATATATATATATATAATATAATATAATATAACATATAATTTATATAATAATATAAATATTTATATAATAAAAAATGAGAAAGAAAACAAAATGCAAGCAGACAACAACAAAAAGGGTGAAAATCCTGTGTTGTGATCCACCCTCAGCTCCCACAGGCCTCTCTCTCTGGGGGCAGATGGCTCACAAGATCCTTGCAATTGCCCTGAATCACTTCACTGTTAAAAAGGCAGAATCGCTCTTCATATAATCTTGTTGCTGCCGTGTACAATGATCAAGGAGGTTCCGATCTAACGGGGGAGACCCACTGGACAGAGCAAAGCTTCTTAAACTGTGGGTTGCGATCCCATATGGGGTCACATAATTGAATGTGGGAGTTGAGAAAAATTGTGGCAACAATAAAAAGTATCAGATAGATTCCACCAAGATTTGATTCTTTATGTAAAAATACATCCGTCTCCTTAGGACACAAGTTTGTTTCCATCTTTAGTAAATGGTAAAATATGTATCCCAAAGAATCGTTTAAAATGCATTTCTTTGTGATTTATTATCAGCAAATGTTTGGTTTGGATGCTTGTTTTATAGACCTATCTATACCCAGGGTCACATAAAAATTTCTCTGGTGAAAAGGGGTCGTGAGTGGGAAGAGTTTAAGAAGCCCTGCTGTAGAGGAGCATTGATTTAGAACAGGAAAGAACCTTACAGGCCAAGGGCAACTTTCTCAGTTTACAGATGAGAAAACTGAGGCCCAGGGTGACTGACATACCCAGAGTCATACAGCAAGTTGTTGTTGTTGTTGTTGTTCCTTTGAACAGGACGGGGGACATTACAAAAGGGTGATTGTCTTCACTTAGCCAGGAAATGGCTATTTTTTTTATTGTATTTTATTTTTCCAAATACATGCAATGATCTTCTTCAGCCTAGAACATAAAGGTTAGCTCTTAGTAGTGGTAGTTGGCTCTGATTATCTTATCTGATGTTTGATTTGAATCTAGGCTCTTCCGATTCCAGGTCCAATATCCTTTCTAGCGCACCACAAAGAAACATATGCAGAGTATACAGAAATGGAAGAGATCTCCCTACCAGCTGGGGAGATCAGGAGAGGCTTCCTGGACAGAGGGAGAGTGAACCTGGAAGGAAACAATGAAAAGGTGCTTTCCATCCAGGAAGTTGAGTGGTACTGGGAGGTGAGGGGGAGCTCAACGTGTACCCAGATAAGTACAGTATGTGGTTGGGTGTGATGGGGCAAAGGCAAGCTCAACCAATCAATCACCCAGCATAATTGCCTACTGTGTGGCAGAAGAAGGGGGAGGACAAATGAGGGCAAGGGCCACATCAAGGGGCCCCCCCAGAGCCCAGAGCAGAATCTCAAGAAACAGAAGAAAGAAGGGATCTGGGACATTCTGGTCACAGAGACCCTCCTAGGGCAGTGAACGGAGGTGGGAGAGGACTTAGCAAGATCTCCAGGAGATTTAAGGAAGAAACACAAAGAGAAACGCTAACACTGTTTCCAATGGTCAGAGAGATAGGGCGAAGGAAAGGCCTTGGCAAGAGCTGAGATATGTGATGGGGAGGAAGGGGAGTTTTTCTCTGGGGACAGGAAGGGAGGGTGTGCTAGTTAGAGAGAAATATCAAAGGACACTCCATGTTCATCAGACTCGGGAGCCGGGAAACCCATGGCCCTGGGAACTCTCTCAACTCCAGCTTCCTGTATAACCAGGTTAGAGTTCCCAGGTTGGGGCTCTCCGGGATGTCCCAGACCAGGGCTTCTCTAGACTATACATCCATCTTCTCTAGTGGCCAAAACTGTGCTCTGAAGAAAGGCTTTACTAACACCCTACAGCTAAGCAGGCTAAGTCAGACTCATACTTGAAAAGGTATGAGCAAAGGGCACGACCCAGGAAGAGGGGAAGAAGAAAATGACACTTGCCCCATTCCTCCTTGTTTCTGAGGAACATGAATGAAATTGGTTCTCAGAGAATCGCTGGAACAGAGAATGGCCCTATCTAGAAGGTCCTTCCTTAGACCATCCCAGTCCCCAGACCCTGAGATCACAGAAGAGAAACTGTCGGAGCTCAGGGGACACAGAGAAGAGAGCAAGTTCCAGCTCAACTTCCTCATGTCAGAGGTCAGAGACTTTAGAAATGAAAGGAGCCTTGGTATAGGGAACAGAGAATGCCCGAGCCCCAAGGCCCATGGAACAGAGAACACAGCAGGATCACAATATGACCGATGACGATATTAATGGTACACACGTGCTCACCCGCCTATACACACAGGAATTGTGAACTATAATTACCAAGCGTGACTAGGGAGAAGAGCACGGCTCTCCCTTCTTGGCTTCCAATGTTCTCTTATGTTGGAGATTTTCCTTTAAATGACCTTTTTCCATCTTTCTTCTTAGTCTTTGCCACCAGACATGGCTAACAGGGGAGGGGCGGGGGGAGAGCTATATTGAAAAATTACATGGATTGAAGAGCAGAAGTTATCAATAATGTTTTGGAGTAGCAGAGAAGAGAAAATGTCAGACTTGTAAAGGTCTTTCCTGAGAGCTCCTCCAGAGAGATGAAGCCCCCAGGGGTACGTCCAGTGTGGTAAACATAGCAAGGGCTTCAGGGAGGGCCTGTAAGCCAAGATCCGACTGAGCAGGGGAAGTGGGCAGGATCTTCTTCAGGACTAAGGGCACACGTGAGCCTTGACACAAGAAGAGAGTTGAGGCAGGAGTCAGTCTTGGTGGTTGACCTTGAAACTTAGAATAGCTTTTGGAGTTAGAGGAGAGCAGTGGAGAGTTCTGTTCTGACCCTTGCTGGCTGTGTGTGACTTTGGACAAGTCCTTTCCCCTTTGTAAGCCTCTGCTTCTTCCTTGATAAAATATTACCTTTCATCTCCATTTTCTTTGGTTATTCTTTTGCTATGTGCCTTCCGGTTCCAATTTTGAAATGGTTTCTTGTTTCTGCAGTACAATTGTTTCTTCCTGCCATTTTCTACTTGCCACAGGGAGGCTCTATGTCAGAATCCTCCCTTTGAGTCAGGGTGAGAAATTTCTGCTAATGTCTTGATTATCAATGGCACTCTCTGGGGCAGCGTGTCACTATGGACACACTTTCTTAGGAGTGGAGTCTCCACTCCTTTTCTAGGGAGAGACTTCTCGACTCTGGATCCAGGCATGAGGCTTGAACCCGGGTCTCGAGGGATCTTGACTTCCAATACAAGAGATTTCAGGTTCTCCTTTCTCATACTCTCGGGCTCACTAAACTCTATCTCAGAGCATTGGGCAGAGATTCAGGAAGACTGAATTCAAATTCAAATAGCTATATGACTCCAGGCAAGTCATTTAACCACCAGCTGCCTCAGTTTCCTTAGTTGTAAAGTGAGCATAAGAATAGCACCCACCTCCCAGATAATATTTGTAAAGAACTTTGCAAATCTTTTTTTTAAGAACGGCTTTTTATTTTCAAATACATGTAAAGATAGTTTTCAACATTCACCCCTACAATATTTTGTCTTCCAATTTTTTCCCCTCCCTTCCCTCCACCCTGTCCCCTAGATGGCAAGTAATCCAATATATGTTAAACATGTGCAATTTCTACAAATAGCATGCTGCCTAAGAAAAGGCAGATCAGAAAGAGGGAAAAAGGAGAAAGAAACAAAAGGAAGCAAACAACAACAGAAAAAGTGAAACTACTATGTTAGGATCCACCCCCCAAGTCCCCCCCAAGCCTCTCTCTGGGTGCAGATGGCTCTCTTCATCACAAGACCATTGGAACTGGCCTGAATCATTATTGAAAAGAGCCAAGTCCATCACAGCTGATCATCACGTAATCTTCTTGTTGCTGAATATAATGTTTTGGGACTACTCACTTCATTTAGCATCAGTTCATGCAAGTCTCTCCAGGACTTTCTGAAATCATCCTGCTGATCGTTTCTTTCTTTTTAAAAAAAAAAACTAATAGCTTTTTTATTTTTAAAATTCACGCAAAGGTAGTTTTCAGCATTCACCCTCGAATAACCTGGTGTTCCAAATTGATCTCCCTCCCTTTCCCCCACCTCCTCCTCTAGACGGCAACTAATCCACAAATAGGTTAAACATTTGCAATTCTTCTAAACATATTTCCACATTTATCATGGTGCACAAGAGAAATCAGATCAAAAAGGGGGGGAAATGAGAAAAAAAAGCAAGCAAAAAACAACAAAAAGGTGAAAATACTATGTTGTGACCCACATTCAGTTTTCCTAGTTCTCTCTCTGGATGCAGATGGCTCTCTTCATCACAAGCCTACCGGAATTGGCCTGAATCACCTCAGTGTTGAAAAGAGCCACGTCCATCAGATTTGATCATCACACAATCTTGTTGTTGCTGTGTACAATGTTCTCTTGGTTCCACTAACTTCACTCAGCATCAGTTCCTGTAAATCTTTCTAGGCCTTTCTGAAATCATCCTGCTGGTTGTTTCTTACAGAACAATAATATTCCTTAACTTTCATAGACCATCACTTATTCAGCCATTTTCCAATTGATGGGCACCCACTCAGGTTCCAATTCTTTGCCACGACACAAAAAACATTTTTGCCCATGTGGATCCCTTTCCCTCCTTTATGATTTCATTGGGATACAAGCCCAGTAGAGACACTGCTGGATCAAAGGGTATGAACAGCCTGATAGCCCTTTGGGCATAGTTCCAAACTGCTCTCCAGAATGGTTGGATGAGTTCACAATTTCACCAACAATGTATCAGTGTCCCAGTTTTCTCACATCCCCTCCAACAGTCGTCATTATCTTTTCCTGCCATCTTAGCCAATCTGAGAGGTGTGCAGTGGTACCTCAGAGTTGTCTTAATTTGCATTTCTCTAAGCAATAGTGACTTAGAACATTTTTAGAGCATATGACTAAAACTGGCTTTAATTTCTTCAAATGAAAATTACTGAAGAACTTTGCAAATCTTTACACACAAAAGAAATATTAGTTTGCTGAGAGGCTTATATTTCAGCCTTGTCAGAATATAAAGCAGTTTGTGCACCTGCTGATTGGGCATCTGACATTTTACCTCAGGTTACCCGTCCAGACAACTCCACATATACGTCCAGCCAATTTGAACCTCCACATCTTCCAAACTCAAGATCACTTCTCAGTCAAGGTGTGAATCCCTTAAGAATAATGTTTAATGACCTACTTGGGAAAGAAATTGGAAAACCCGACTGAGGCCCAGGAATAAGTTCCCTTGGTTGAGTCCATGCTCCAAAGAGAATCAGAGGAAATGTGGGAGTGAAAGATGCCCCTTCCTCCAGACCCTTATTTTTTTTTACAATATTTTTGTATTTGATATCTGAATACTAGTGGGGCGAAACAAAATACAGAATCCCAAGGCAATTCCAATAGATCCACATCCAAAGAAAAAACTAAGGAAACAAAATGTGGATCAAAGCATAGCTTTTTCACCTTTTTTGTTTGTTTGCTTGTTTGTTTTTTCTTTTTTTTCCCTCTTTGATCTGATTTTTCTTGAGCAACATGATACGGAAACATGTTTCAAAGAATCACACATGGTAACTATCAGATTGCTTGCTCTCTTTGGGAGGAAGGAAGGGAGAACAATTTGGAATACAATGTTTTCCAAAGGTAGATGTTGAAAACTATCTTTGCTCATGTTTGGCAAAATAAAATACTATTTTAAAAAATACAGAATCTATTGGTTGATAAACCTTGCTCTTGAGAGCCAAAAAATAAGACAGGCAAGGCGAGAGTCATTTCTGATGACCAAGTGGTCATAAGATGGCCACTGGCTCATGTTGGTAAAGAGAGGATAGTCTAGAACAAAAATTGGTTAGAGGACTTTGCAAAGGATCAAAGCACCCTAGCCATGCTAGATTGGGACATGGAATTGGAGTAAAACAGTATGGAGACATTTTTGTCAGCATTTTTGTGATTGTACACATGAGCTTTGTAGCTGGTAAACAAGAAGTGACTGTTGCATTAAAGTTTGAGTCCTACTATGGAGGTCTACTAAAAGAACCTGTCTTATCTAGTCATCCCTTTCTGACTGGGGTAAAATATCAAACTGATTAATACTGATTGGAATAGTGTAGGGGCCCTAATGGATCATTATCTCACAACGTCAAAGCTCAAATTAGAACTCGGGCTTCCTGATTCCTTGGCCAAGGCTCTAGATGCTACGTGACTAAGGAAGGGTGCAGGAGGCAGAAGAGCAGTTTTATTGGTTGCATGATACCTCTACTTGGGCCAATCTGACCAACTTCTCTTCCTGAAAGACAGACAGAGGACAGAGGCAAGCCCTCACCTCCACCATGGGCTCCACTGCCCCCTTTCTGATGACATCGTGAGGATCAAATTAAATCGTTACCATGGAAGTTCTCTGAGAAAGTAGATGGTATCATCAAAGGGCGAATCGATCCTTTTCCATGTTGAACAGTCCAGGGTCAGGCCTGGAGCTCAGGGGGCTCCCTTATCTGAAACACGGCCAAGCATCCCGGTTCAGAAAACCTAGTATGAGTGTGATTTATCTTTACGGAACCTCAGAAAGGCGGCCAGCTTCGAACTCTGAGCTGGGCACGGTTCCCAGCCTCAATCTCCACCCCACGCTGGCATGTTGTAACCCTCCCTTGAATTGCCTTTGATTGGGGATTGGCTGAGCTTTAGCAAAAGGACACCTCAATGGCAGACTTGGGGGTGGAAGGGTGGCGGGATGGGGCCGTTACTCTGGCTCGGGTTTTTCGCCTCTTTTCCCTTTTCCCCAAATGTGGGTGTATTATTTTCTTTGTCATCACAAAGTACTGATTACATGTCTGGTTGTACATGGTGTCAAGCCAAAGCTCGTACAGAACCATTTGGATAGTCTGGATCCCTATTGTCTAGAAACTCACAACCTAAGACACATAACAGACATGGAAGATAGACTCCCATTGTATCCCCCATAGAGCAACAAGTTTATAACAAACCCAAACACTGTGTAATTATAATGACCAGATTTAACACTGTGGAAGAGGTGGGAAATGTCCTGCCCTAGCTTCTTCGAAGAGGCAGGGGACTGGGGATGTGGAACATTGCAGAGACTGCCAGACACATGATGAGGGGCCTAGTCTTGCTATATCGCCTTTTTTTCCTCTTGCTTTCCAACCTGATGTTACAGGAAATGGCTCCCTGGGTAGGACAGGGGGAGGGATAGATTCGGAAATGAAGGTGATATCAAATCCAAAGATATCAATGACTTTTTTTTTTCAAATAAGAAACCATTCCAAGTTATAGAGAGGAACTGGGTGAAACAAACTCCAGGTATGGTAGGAAAGAAAAGGCTTTGGACTGGAATTAAGGAGACCTGCCTTCTATTCCTGACTCTGGCTCTGGCTTGCTGTGACCTTGGAAAAGTCACTTTGTTAGCCCTGTTTTCCAGTCTGTGAAATGGGGATATGAAAACCAGTAGCATTTACTATTCAGGATTATGAGCATCAACTGAAATAGGATCTTTTAAAGGACCATACAGAGTTCAAGCTGTTCAAACTTAAAACCGCTCTAAGACTTTGGGGTTACGTTGTATAAATGTAGCAGGATCAAACTCAAATATAAAGGGGGCTGGCTCCCTGGGGGATGCAGATTGACTTAGTTTTATGTTTTTCTCTTTTTGAAATTTCATTTTCTTTTTGAAATTTATATTTTTTCAGTTCCAAATTTCTCCCTCACCAGCCATTGAGAAGGCAAGAAATATGATATCCATGATACCTATGAAATCATGCAAAACATAGCTGCCCACTTGCCATGTCGACTTAGTTTTAAAATATGTTAAACTATATGTTGTCTCATGTTTGTCTTTATTTTCTTAAATCTCTTTCAGTTTCATCGAATTTGGGCCTCCCCGAGGGCCGTGGTGGGCTGCATGTGGCCTTTGGGCCTCAGGTTTGACACCTCTGCCCTCGGGTCCTATCTGGCTCTCTGGTTCTAAGGCTTAAAGTGGGAGAACCAGTGGAATCATCTGGAAAGGCAGGGGTTACCCTGATTTCACATTCCTTGCTAAGAGTTGGGCTGGAAGAGAGTTTTTCTCTGCAATTATTTCCTTCTGGT
Organism: Myrmecobius fasciatus; assembly: GCA_023553655.1. NCBI lineage: Eukaryota > Metazoa > Chordata > Mammalia > Dasyuromorphia > Myrmecobiidae > Myrmecobius > Myrmecobius fasciatus. The sequence continues at coordinate 58,817 of JAJPUD010006101.1, read as the reverse complement.
CAAAATGAGCAGTTAGCTGGAGTGGCCCCAGCCCCAAAGCCGCTCTGGCTTGGGACCCATTGGCAACCCAAGCATTGGATATACTTTTGGAAATTTCCGAAGGAACTGTAGAAGAAGGGATGAAATAAAGGCCAGGGGAGAAGTTCAGAAGCTAGCCTGAGAAGCAAACTAAGGCTATTCGGGGGGGTCTAAAAAAAGGGTCAAGGACATCTCTCTTACCCCCAAATGAGCAAGTATCTGTTGGGGGTGGGGGAAGAGCAGTGGGGTTCTTTGTCCTCTTAGAGAGGGCTTGACTTGGAATTAGAAGACTTGGGGTGAAAGTCTTCCTTAAGAAAGCCACTTACCTCAGTTTCCTGCCCTGTACCATGGAAATTATAATACTTACCCTTTCTATCTTTGGGGCCCTGGAGGAGAAGGGAGATTGTTGTAAGGAAAAGACTTTGGAAGACTTGAAGAACTGTAGAAACCTGATTGTTATCAGTAATTCTGATGATTGTAGCCTAGATTTAGAATTAGCAGAACATACAAAATGACTACCCTGTCATTATGTATGATCAAATGGGGCCCCGGGAAGGCCATGAGCAGAAGATCACGGATAGAGAACAAGATGGGACCTCGGAGGCCATCCCCCTCATTCTGAAATTTCTCCTTGAAAGAGGAGAAAATTGAGACCCAGAAAAGTTAAGTGACTTACCCTTGGCCATATAACTAGGTCACATCAGAGGGAGGATTTGAAGCCAGATCTTCTAACTCTAAGGGCATCTAGGTAGCGCTGCAGCGGATAGAGTGCTGGCCTGAAGTCAGGAAGACTCATCTCTTTGAGTTCAAATTTGGCCACTTCCTAGCTTTGTGATCCTGGGTAAGTCACTTAACTCTGTTTCCTCCTTCCAGGATCCTTGCCAAAAGAATTCCAAACGGGGTGGGGGAGAGCCTGGAACAATTAAACAACAACTTCTGCCTCCAGAGCAGCTTTGGCTTTAAAGCCCATCTCTTTGCTACCTCTCTTTTCTTCTCACACCTTACTCTGTCTGCCTAGAACCCTCTTGCTCCCCGTTCATCCAATTCTGCAGTTGGTACTCAGTAGCAAGGGCAGCGGTGCTGGAATTACCCTCCTTTCCCTCCTCCTGGCGGGTTCCAACCTGATCTTGAGACCTTATTAATAGACCTGAAATAAGGACCCAGAAAAAATGCTAAGTGGTATTCTTTTTCCCTTTTAATAGGAAGCTGGCTGAAGGCTTGGGGGACTCTACTGCCTTCCCACTGGCCTGGCTAAGGGACCTGCCTCTCCACACCATCTTCCTCACTCCCTTCTATTACCTCTTCTCTGAGCCTACCACCCTTTCCTATAAAATTAAATCAAAGGCACAAGCAGAAAGTTATGGCCAGGACACATCCCAGAAAAAGAAGAAGGCCCGGTGGATTCTGTCTGCGTCGCACAAAACACCGAGAGTGGCTGAGGACTTGCTGTGTGACCTTCCACAAGTTATCATCTTCCCTCTCTGAGCCCTCAATCTCTTCATCTGTTAAAAGAGAAAATTAGACTAGATGGTCCCTTCTAGCTTAAAACCCAATAAAATTAGTCCATGGGAGGTCTTAACAATTGACCACATTTCCTCTACCATCTCTTCCAGATCTAAGTCTATGAAGGTATGGAAAGGTATAGAGGCTCCCTCTTGTTCATTAATAGGAAGAACTAGACCAAACACTACCACCTTGGCCTTCTTTTTTCTAGGCTTGCTCCTAAGAGAATTTGCATGGAACAGAGGCATGATGGGAACTGAAAGGTATCTTAACTCAGAAGTTCCACTTTAATTCCATTGTAGTTTTGCTAAGTGAGACTTTTGGAATGAATGGTGGGGAGCCAGGCTGACAAACAGAAAGATGATAGCAACTAAAAGAAAATGTCTAGTCATAGTACACCTAAGAGGGATAAGACTTAAGGGATAAGGCTGAGGAGTAAAAGAGGGGCTCACTTCAAAAGACAAGGCTGAGGAGTAAAAGAGGGGCTCACTTCAAAAGACAGCCTTAAGAATTGGAAACTGAGTAGATGTCCATCAGGTGGAGAGTGGCTGAATAAATTATGTTATGTGAATGTTATGGAATATTATTGCTCTGTAAGAAACGACCAGCAGGATGATTTCAGAGAGGCCTGGAGAGACTTGCATGAACTGATGCTGAGCGAAATGAGCAGAACCAAGAGATCATTGTACACGGCAACAACAAGATTATAAATGATCAATTCTGATGGACATGGCTCTTTTTCACAATAAGATGATTGAGGCCAGTTCTAATGGATTTGTGATGGAGAGAGCCATTTGCCTCCAGAGAAAGGACTATGGGGAGTGAATGTATTTTCAACAACATAGTATTTTCACCTTTTTGTTGTGATTTGTTTGCTTTGTTTTTTCTTTCTCATTTTTTTTCCTTTTTGATCTGATTTTTCTTACACAACTTAATAAATGTGGAAATATGTTTAGAAGAATTGCACGTGTTTAACTTATATTGGATTGCTTGATGTCTGGGGAGGGGGTGAGGAAAGGAAGGAAGAAAAATTTGAAAGACAAGGTTTTGCAAGGGTGAATGTTGAAAACTATCTTTGCATGTATTGGGGGGAAAAGCTGCTATTATAAAAAAAAGAGTATTAGGTCTGATGTTAATAGAGAGAAATCATCAATGACATAGATTATCACACTGGAGCAAAACTGCCTTTGTGGATATTTCTCTGCAACAATAAAGATGAATTCCATTTGAAAAAAGATGGCCTTAAATGTCAGAAGGTTGCCTCCAGCTCACTCACTAGCTGGCTGAAGCCAGTTGAGACCTACAGACCAGAAGACATTAGTAACTCTGTTAGGGAGAAAGCAACAGCACCCGAGGCATGAATTGCCCCAGCTTCTGTACATGAAAACTTCCCGCACGCCCCTTTGTCCTGGTGGTGATGCAATAACCTATGGGAGATTATACTCCTGTGTGTATGTTTTGCTTTCCTGTTTAATTAAATGTTTTTTTTTTCTTTGATCTAATATGTGCAATTGTTGACTGATTAAAGAAACATATTAACGGGAACTCATGAGCTCTGTTTGTGAGTGGATGCTCACCCACAGCACTCCATGAGACTGATGGAGTTTTGAAGGAACCTCCTAAATGATGATAGGATGATAGGAACTAAAAGAAAATTTCTAGTCATAGTGTGTCTAAGAGGGATAAGATTTAAGGGATAAGGCTGAGGAGTAAAAGAGGGGCTCACTTCAAAAGACAGCCTTAAGAACTGGAAACTGAGTGGCTGCCTATCAGCTGGAGAGTGGCTGAATAAATTATGGCATATGAATGTTATGGAACATGATTGTCTCTGCCCTGTCCCACCCGCAGCTCTGCTATTCTTTGCCCTAAGACACCGTTCAGACCAGAAATTTTGTCTTCCAAGGTCTCTCCTAGCTTGGACATTCTCTATTCCAAGTGGCCTTACAGATCAGACATTGTCTGATCTAAGGTCCTTACCAAATCTGATATTCTAAGATCCCCCTCAGATAAGATATTTTCTTTTCTAATGTCCCTTCCAGTTCTAACATTCTGTGTTCTAAGACACTGCTCAGATCGGGAATTATTTACTCTTTGAGTTGTCACAGATCTGAAATTCCACGTTCTGAGGTCCTTCAGAACCGTGACATTCTCTGTTCTAAGGCCCCTTCAAGTTCTGACATTCCCTGTTCTAAGGCACCTTCCTGCTCCAAAATTCTCTGTTTTAAGGTCCCTTCCTGTTCTGCTATTCTCTGTTCTAAGACCCCTCCTAGCTCTGCCTTTCTGGGTTCTAAGGCCCCTCCCAACTCTGAAATTCTCTAGTCGATGTTCCTTCCAGCTTGGATCCTCTGCCTTTTAAGACTCCTCCCAGCTCAGACAGGTGTTCTGTTCTCTCCCTGCTCTGATTTTCTATGAGTTCCAGGAACTTTTATATGCCTCAGGCTCCCCCGGATAGGCACTTGGATACACAAGAAAACCACTGCTCCTCTTGCAGGGACTTGGGGATATCTCTTGATATGATGAAGCAGAAACACTGTCTGTCACCTCCATCTCCAGGACCCATATTTGCAAAGCCTCTAATGATTAGAAAGCACTTGAAAAAATTCAAAGTGTTCTAGAAGAGCCTTTTCCCCATTACAAATGAGCAACCATATCAAATGTCTTCCAAACACTTAAGGTCAAACTCTTTTTTACCGTTTCATTGATTACTCTTCTTAAAATTAAAAAAACCATCCAAGAGAAACATGAGCAATAAGTGCAAATTTGAAAGTTTCAGGCCTAACTTGATCCATGTGGAAAGTTCCACTGGGGGGAAAATAAACCCCTTTTCAGGACAATCAAAAAGTTTACCTTCAAGTGGTCATCTCACTTTAAGCCTAAACAGCGTAGAACAGAGCAAGTCTAATGGCCTTGCTGCTCTGTAAGATGAGAGGGCTGGACTCGATGATTTCCAAGGCTCTTGGAAGATCTAATGTCCTAATACCCTTTGACCCTCTATGTCACTCATTCCAATTTCCAGGATTCAAGAATGACCAGGTCATGGCAGGGACAAACTAGAGAATTGCTGACCATTCTAGCGTAGGTTGAGCCATCCAGGCCAGTTCTCATAAAGGAACAGTTGGGTATAGTACCAAGTGGACCAGACCAGAAGCCAGGATGGCTAAGCTCCAGGCTCAATTATGCCATATTTGTCATCCACCTCCTTCTGAGCCTTAGTTTCACAAAATGTAATATAAAGGGCTTATACTAGGCATCCTCTAAGAGCTTTTCCAGTTCGGATATTCTGTGTCCTGAGGTTTCTCCCAACTCTGACATTCTCTGTTCTACCATCCCTCCCAGCTCTTATATTCTATGTTCCGAAGTCCCTCCCAGCTCAGTCATTCTGTATCTTAAGGTCTCTTCCATCTCTTCTAAGTTCCCTTCCATTGTCAATACTTTGGGTTCTAAAGTCCCTCCAACCTCTAACATTCTGGATTTGAGTGGCCTCTTCCAGCTCCAAGGCTATGCACTCTAAGGTCCCTCCCAGCTCAGCCATTCTGTGTTCTAAGGCCCCCTTCCAGTCTGATATTTTATGTTCTAAGGTCCCTTCCTTCAGATATTCTATGTTCTAAAAGCTCTTTCTAGCTCTGATGATCTATATTCGAAAGTCCCTCTCAGTTCTAACCTCTGTTTTAAGGTCCCTCCCAATACAAATATCTTTTAAAATCCTCTCACATTCTAATATGTTTTCGACTTCCCGGCCCTCAGTGTGAACTTTCAGACAATGTCTCCGTCATGTTTCGTAATGATGTTTGCATTCATCTGAAACCTCCATAATGAAATGCCCGCAGGCCACCTCTAAAAGTGGAAGGCTCTCCAGTTGTTCCAGCCTAACCTTCCTCTACCACTACCCAAAGAAGTTCTCCAATTTTAGCTAATTACATTTCCTGGTTTACTCTCCTCTATTTAGAACCCATTAATAATAGAATATAGAATGTAAGAGCTAGAAGGGCCCTCAGAGGTCAGTTGGTCCCATTCACTGGTTTTACAGAGGAGGAAACTGAGGTTCAGGGAAAGAAAGTCAGTGGCCCAACATCACATATACAATGTGGCTCTTGATGACCAGCTAGTACAACTTCTTCATTTCACAGATGGGGAAAGTGATGCCCAAGAAGGAAAAGAAACTTGGCTAAGGTCACTTAGTTTGTTCGAAGCAAAGCTAAAACATTAGAGGGATACCTGTTCAGGGCGTTCCCCTTCTTCAGAGGCAACTCCAAATTGGGCAATCTTCAGGAATGCCTTTGGACAAAACCAACAATTGACTGAATTAGAAAAAATAATAGGTCGGGATTCCAAACCCCTTTGACTTGGAGTCCTGTATCTTCTACTTCCTAGTTCTGTGAATCTGGGGAAATCACCTCTCTAGGACTTAGTTTCCTCATCTATAAAATGGGCATAATAAAGAGTATTTGCACTTCTTATTTTATAGACTTATCATAAAAAAGAATCAATGTAGATTTGAGGCTGCTTTTGTTCTGGACCTATAGTTTCATTACTAATAGGGAAGCTTGTGGTGTATTTCTTCCACTCATGAGGGTCGGCACTTTTTCTGCAACTTATAGTCTTTGAGAGCTTTGAGAGTTGCTTAGGACACTGAAGAGTGACTTGCCCAAGGTCATCCATCTAGTGTGTCTCAGAGGTAAGACTTGAATTCGGATCCTTTTGGTTCCAATGCTAGTTTTTTACCCAGCGGCCCTCTGCCTTTCCAGGAGAGATTGGCAAAGAGGAAATAGCTTTGGTGTTTCAGAGTACAGTACACCTACCTGGATTTATTAGCATGTGTCTCGGGACTTGCTTCCAAAGTCTCTGGGCTGGCACACACTGGGTCTGACTAGGGTGATTGATCCATAATGACTATTTGTTTTTCCCTTTGTCTCATTATCCCCACCTGGAATTGCTCCACCAGAACACCTAACTGTAGTTTACCTTCACTCATTTCTACATTTGCCTAAATGTGGGTGATAGAGTCCAAGCTCCCATACAAGTACTTAATATAGGAATCCTTACGAGCAGAATCTTTATGTCAATCCCATTGCTGATGCTGCCCCCCCCCCTGCTCCAAGTCAAAATCTCCTCTCCTCCCCACTGGAGGCTGGGGGTAAGTGCTTTATTCCTTTTTGCCAAATGAGTCAAGGTTACTTTGGATATTCATAGAAAGCAATAGAAAAGAGGAAATGATCAGATTTTCTTATTCATGTAACTTCCTCCATTTAGAAGCAGATGCCCTCTAAATGAGTGATTTTATGATGATCCCCAAGTCTAGAGAATAAAGAAACAGACCCCAGGCAGATATCCTAATGGAGTTTACTAGACCAGGGCTTCTTAAACTTTTTCCACTTGCAATCACTTTTCACTAGAGAAATGTTTTATGGGTCTCTCCCTCTCTCCCTCCTTCTCTCTCCCTCTCCCTCCCTCTCCTTCCCTCCCTCTCTCTCTCTCTCTCTCTCTCTCTCTCTCTCTCTCTCTCTCTCTCTATATATATATATATATATATACATATATATATGTATACATAAACATATACATATATATAAGCACATCAAATCAAACATTTACCAATAATAAATCTTCCTTTCAAGATTCCCACATTCAGTAACACGACCCCATATGGAGTCACAACCTGCAGTTTGAGAAGCTTTGTACTAGAGGATATCCTTTATAGCTAGTAGAGGTATCCAGGAAGTAGGCAAGTTACTTTGAAAGGGCTGGATCTGCGCTTGGGACTCCAATAAGTATCTATACTGTATAGTGGCTTATAGTGTCAAGTCAGCTCATGGGGACTGGGTGGCAACTCTCATTGGTCCTGGGGTGGTTGTAACACAAATAATGACCCTCCAGCAACTTTGTGGGAAGCACAAAGTAAGCCTTTGCGTCAGGCCAGGGAGGTGAACCAAGGATTGCCAGCGCCTAGCTGCTAGCACCCCCCAAAAGGACTCACAAATTTTCTCTTTTAACACAAATTCATCACCGAATTTATTAGAGGTGCTTCGATTTCCTCAATCCTGGAAATTCTGGGACCAAGCAGGATTCCCACTGTGAGATAAAAGCGCCCATTGGTCTCATATCTGCTTAGGGTAGAGAAATCTCTGAGCTGAAAGAATTTAAGTGCTACAAAATGTGCGCCACCAAAGTACTCCTTCACCTGCCCTGAGCTGAGCATGATCCTACTTTGGAAAGTGGGATGTAACACTACATGTGAAACCCTGGAGTGCCCCATGACTTGTGTGTTGCCTCTAACTAGCTCTAACATTACTAAGGCAAGCGGCCTTGAAACTGGTCCTTTGAGGGATGAGAAGTTCCAATTTTCCCTTGATAAATTCCCTATGATGTTCCTTCCAGTGATCCGCCTTTGCAAGCCTTCCTAATCTGGGTCCTGGCCTAAGGACTCAAATTCTCCCTCTGCAAAGTTACAAATGAGCTCTTCCTTGGGAACTCCAAGGGCCTTTTCTCATTCTTTAATCTTGATTTTCACAGCTTTTGTGTCACAGCTTCCCCCTCCTCTGTATGCTCTCCTCTCTGAGTTTCTGTTTCACTTTTCTCTCTTGGCTCTCCTCCATAGATAAGCTCTCTATCTCTCTCTATTTTTCTCAATCTTCTTTGTTGCCTCTTTATCCGTATCATAATCCCTAACTGTAGACAGTGTCCCTCTTCCCCCCCACCAAGGCTCTCTCTCTACGCCAGGAGCCCTTGTTGATCATAAACGCCTTGGGAAGTCAGTCTGGGGATGCCTATGGAACCCTCCTGAGAATCGTAACTTTAGATCATAAGACAAAATACAAAGGAAACCATATATACTCATCAAAATATGTAAAATATTCCTCAGACCCCAGGTTAAGAATTCTCACTCTACTCTCTCCTTTGTCCTCCTCCTACTGCTCTTCCTCCTCCTTCTCTTACTTCTTCTTTCTCTTAATTTTTTCTCCTTTTTCTGTCTCTGTGTCTCTGTTTCTCTACCTCTCTTCTCTCTTCTTCTTCATCTTCTTTCTCCTTCTCTTTTTCTCCATCTCTGACTGTCTCTGTCTCTACCTCTCTGTCTTTCTCTTTCTGCCCTCCCCAATTCTTTGACTTTGTCTGTCTGTGTATGTATCTCTCTCTTTACTCCATATCAATTTCTGTCTGTGTGTCTCTCTTTTTCTCTCCTCTTTTCTTCATCATCTTCTTTTTCTCTCCTCTTTCTGTTTGTCTCTCTGGTCTCTCTCCCCCTCTGTTTATCTGTCTCTGCCACTCTGACTCCATCTGTCTCTTTGTCTCTCTCTATCCCTCTTTCCTTCTCTCTGTCTCTGTCCCTCTATCTCTCTCTATCTCTTTTCACCTAGTCACAGATGATTCTCAGATCTGTATATCTGCCCCTAAGCTCTCTCCCTGCGTCCCACATCACTAGCCATCTGTTGACTATTTCAAAGAGGATGACCCCTAGGCCCCAAATCCAACATGTAAAACACAAAGCCTATTCTTTTTCCTCCCAAACTCCTCTTCCAAGGTTTCCTGTTTCTGGTGCCATATTCATCTCCACAATATCTCTTGCATCCTTCCCATTCTCTCCACTCACAGGGCCTCCACCAGCCTTGTTCAAATCTTCCTTTTTCATATTTCATGCTTATTTTCAACATTTTTTAAAATTTTGAGTTCCCAATTCTATCCCTCTTGCCTGCCCCCCACACACACACACACTGAGAAGGCAAGCCATATATCTTGGTACTTTTTCAGGTCAACACCGGCCACTGCACAACCTAGCCAATTAGCATTTATTTACTGAGCTCTTCAGGGTCTGCAACATGTTTTAGATGTAGCATCTATCTCTCAACATATTTGATCTTACAACAACCCTGTGAAGTAAGTACTATGATTGCCAATTCATTTATCCACACGGTTGCCTCTCTGCCAATCTATGCCATTGCCTTTCTCAGAGATCTGCAGTAACTCCCTATTATTTCCGAGATCAAATGCAAGCTTCTCTCTTTGGTCTTTAAAGCTCTTCCCAACCTGGCTCCAGCCTGTGCAAAGTTATTACCCGCACTCTTCAGTGTGTTGAGTTCCATTGTTTGTTCTTCAGGTGGGACAGTCTACCTCTCCTATTATTTTCTTTGCACAGGCTATCCTTCATGTTTGGAGCCTGCTCCCTCCTCACCTCGACCTTCTCAGAATCTTCACTAAAAGTTTCATCCAAATACTGCCGCCCACATGACAGGTTTCCTGACTCCTCCTAGCTGCTAATATCATCCCTTCTGAAATTGTCTTCTCTATATATTTTCTATATACTTATGTGTTGATTCCCTCCTTGAACTCTCACACCCCACCCAAGGAGGATGTAAGCATCTCGAGGTCCATGGCTGCTTAATTTTTGTCTTCAAAAACATCCGGGTGTCTACCATCAGCGCAGTGTTTGACACATAGTAGGCGCTTGACAAATGCTTGCTGCCCAAGTGATAAGGAAATATTTTGAATGTGAAATTAAGGGGATTCAACTTTAGTCTCTTGGAAATGGGGAACCGCCGAAGATTTCCAAAGCAGGGAAGTGACAGATTCAGAGCAATGCTTCAGGAAGGTCAGTCCAGTCAGATCGATGGGAGTCCAGAGAGACTGAAGGAAGATGGGAAGTTATTTTAGTGACCAAGAAAGAGGTAATGAGAATGGGGGCTAGAGTAGGAGGATTGTGGAGAATGAGATATATGCCAAATACATTGTCATGGAAGGAATCATGAATAGGATTTGGTGACTTATTGGTAAAGGAAAGGAAGAAATCAAAGATAATTAATGAGATCTGGAAGGGAGTCCCCATGGCAGTACCCGGGGGCATCTCTTTCATTTCCCAAAACTGATTTCCCCAGAGAATCCTACCCAAGGTTCAAGCTACCCAAGATTCAAGGTACTCTGTGTTCAAGCACTATACCATAGCTCTCAAGTCCCAACTAATGCATTTAACTTCCATCACCACCCAAGGATAATGAATAGTTCCAAACAAGGGAATTTTAATGAAATGGCATAGCGGGGAAATTGAACACATTCCTTCCTAAACCTAGGACATATTTTCAAACAAACACATTCAATTTTAGAAAGAGTGGACACTCGATGGGAATATATTTGGAGAGGGACACATATAGGGAACACACATGGCCAGGGTGCATGTATGGAGAGAAGCTCATTCCCATAAACAATGTGTATTGGCTAACAAACTTCTATCTAACCATGGGTATACCCCAAGCGTTTGTCCTGGGTCTTCTCTTTTCCTTCTGTACTCTCTTGCTTGGAAAACTCATTATTTTCCATACATTCAATTATCATCTCTATTGCAGCTGATTATCAGACAAATTATATATTATATATATATATAATACATATATAATATATATATATATATTCAGCTCTAATCTTTCTCTTGAGCTCCATTCCCATGTCATCAAATAACCTCTTAGACATGCAGATTTCTATATCCTAGAGGCATTTCAAACTCAACATAATCCAAAAAAACTATCTTTTCCTTATATTCCAAGCCCTCCCTTTTTTCTACTTTTCTTAATTTTTTTAAAAAAAGTACTGATTTACTTTAACATTCTTTTGTTTTGAAATTTCGAGTTCCAAATTCTCTTCCTTTTGTCCACTCCTCTTCCCCAGCTACTGAGAAGGTAAGCAATATGATATCAGTTCCATAAAAACGTATTTCCATAATAGCCAAATTTCCCTCCAAAGCAAGAAAATTAAACTTCATTTTATAGTCAGAATTCATCCGTCATCTCCTCTAGAGGAGGTTAACACTTTTTCATCATGAATCCTTTAGAATGTCTTGTATCATTGTATTGATGACAGTAGCCAAGTCATTCACAGTTGATCATCATTATAACATTGCTATTGCTGTGCAAAATGGCCTGGTTCTACTCACTTCGTTTTGCATCAGTTCATAGACATTTTGCCATGTTTTATTGTATACAGTAACAAGATTATGCCATGATCAATTCTGACGGATGTGGCTCTTTTCAACAAGAAAGTGATTCAGGACAGTTCCAATGGTCTTGTGATGGAGAGAGCCATCTGCACCCAGAGAGAGGATTGTCGGGACTGAGTGTGGATCACAACATAGTATTTTCATGTTTTTGTTGTTGCTTGCTTTTTGTTTTTTTTCCTCTTTTTTTTTTCCTTTTTGATCTGTTTTTCTTGTGTAGCATAATAATTGTGGAAATATATATAGAAGAATTGCACATGTTTAACATATATATTGGATTACTTGCTGTCTAGGGGAGGGGTAGAGGGAAGAGAGGAAGAAAAAAATTGGAACACAAGGTTTTGCAAGAGTCAATGTTGAAAACTATCTCTGAATACATTTTGAAAATGAAAAGCTTTAAAAAATCTTGCTATGTTTTTCTGAACCCCCCCAATCATTTCTTATAACATAATAGTACTCCATCACATTCATGTGCTATAGCTTGTCTAGACATTCTCCAATTGATGGGCTCAATTGAGATTCCTCAATTTCCAAATATTTGCCACTTTAAAAAAAAACTACTATATATATATTTGCTTTTTGCTGAGGCAATTGAGGTTAAGTGACTTGCCCAGGGTCACACAGCTAGGGAATGTTAAGTGTCTGAGACCAGATTTGAACTCAGGTCCCCCTGACTTCAGGGCTGGTGTTCTACCCACTGCGTCATCTAGCTGTCCCTACTAGAAATATTTTTGTACATATAGGTCCTTTTCCTTTTTCTCTGACTTTTGTGAGGTATAGACTTAGTACTGGTATTACTAGGTCAAAGGCTATAGTTTTATAGTCCTTTGGGCCTAGTTCCAGAATGGTTAAATCAATTCAGTACCTCACCAGCAATTTGTTAGTATGTCTTTTTCCCTCATCCCTTCTAGCATTTGTCATTTCTGATAGGTGTGAGGTGGTATCTCAGAGTTATTTTAATTTGTCTTTCTCTAATCAATACTGATTTAGAGCATTTTTTTCATATAGGATAGATAGCTTTGATTTCTTCTTCTGAAAACTGCCTGTTCATATCCTTTGACCATTTAGTAATTGGAGAATGACTTTATTTTTATAAATTTGACAGTTCTATACTCAGTATATATTGAGAAATGAGGCCTTTATTAGAGGAACTTGCTGTAAAAACTTTGGATATTGATTCATTATATTGTATATTTCCACAAAATGTAGTTTTTCTTGATTATTCCTTTTAATTAGATCTATTTTTGCTTTTGTCTGAAACCATGATTTCTACCCCTAACGGTAGATTTTACTGCAGCCCTTTATTTTAACTCTGGGTATCTTTCTGTTTCAAGTGAATCTCTAATAAACAACATATGGTTTCTAATCCATTCTGCTATCTGCTTTCATTTTATGATTGAACTCATCCCATTCACGTTCACCATCATGCTTATTAACTATATTTCCCTCAATCTCACTTTCTCCTATTTCTTTTTCTCCCTCTCTTTTTCTCCTGTCTTTCCTTAAAAGTCTATTTTGCTTTTAACCACTGCCTTCCTTAATCTATTCTCCCTTTTATCAACCTCCTTTTTCTTACTCCCTTTCCCCTCCTATTTTTCTTTTGGGTAAATTACAGTTCTATATATAATTGAGTGTGTATATGAGTTCCAATTTCTTCTCTCATCAAGCATTACTCACTGCACCCCTATTCCCCCCCATTATAAAAGCTCTTCCTTGTATGCTTCTTTTATGTGAGAAAAATTTTCCCATTCTCCCAATACATCCTTCTTTCTCACTCCTTCATTTTATTCTCACCCTCCACATATGTGGGCTCCAGATAGGTCTCCACTCTGACATCACAGACTTCTGTTGACCTCCTAAGTTTTCTTAGGCTGGGAAAATGCCCACTCCAACCATTTGTTGGCTCTGTCACTCCAGAATTTTATTTGAGGTGTTCTTTTAAAGTTGTTTGTAAGGGAATGTTGGTAGAGTTCAACTGGACGGCTGCCCCTAATCCTCCATCTTAACTCTATTCCCCAAATTTCTTTTTACCATCAAGATTGCCATTATCTTCTAAATCACTTTGGCTTGCAACTTTGATTACATTCTTAATTCCTTGCACTCATTCCATGTATTTAATTTGTTGTCTGATCTTATTATTTCTACATCTCTCCCAAACTCCTCTCTACTCACACAGCTGCCACCCTAATATACTCTCACCAACTCCCACCTAGACTATTACAACAGCCTTGTCTTTGGTATCTGTGTCTCAAGTCCCTTTTACTCCAATCCATCTTCCACACAGCTGCCAAAGTCTGCCCATATAACTAACTCCCCCACTCAAGAAGTTCTAGGGGCTTCCTATTAACTCTAAAATCAAATGTAAACGCCTCTGTTTAGCATTTAGCATTTAAAACCTTTTGTAACTTGGTATCTTCTGACTTTTTCAATCTCTCAGCCAAGCTGGCCTCCTCGCTGATCTTCCCACGTGACAGTGACACTCCATCTCCCACCTTAATGCTTTTGCTCTGGCTGTACTTCATGCCTGGACTGCTCTCCCTCCTCAGCTCTTCCTCCTAGCCTCCCTCGCTTCCTTGGAGATTCAGCTGAAATCCCGCCTTCTGCAGGAGACCCTTTCTGATTCCTCCTTACTTCCTACCCCATGCATGTTCCTGCTGTTAGTACCTATCACAAACACAGACTAAATCCTGAGCTTGATCATGAACTGCTGCTTAATGTGGGAACGAGCTGGATTTCTGAGCTTGGTCAATCACCTCATAACACAGGCTATTGATCACAAGTAGAAAATCCCATGGTTCCTTTGAATCTAAATCGGAATCTGGATCTTCAGATCAGGATGAGCTTACTTCTCTGGTCAGTCAGCACCTGCACGTCTGGAACATTGTTTTCCAATTATTTCTATGTGCCACATTTTGGGAAGGATATTGACGAGCTGTTCCATGCGTGTCCGGGGTGAAGAAAAACCTAAACCATACCAAAGGAACTGGGGATGATTCCCGGGAGAAGATAAGATTCAGGGGGAACAAATATTGCAAGGCTTTCACTTCAGGGAGAGATTAACGTCGTTCCGTTTGGTCCCAGAGTGCCAAATCCGGATCAATGAAGGGAAAGATGCTGAGAGGCCCATTTTAGCTCCCAGTTTTAGCTCTTTAGGAAGAGATTCCTCTCAAATCTGTCCCCAAAGCAAAAAAGGCTGCCTTGGGAGGTAGTGAGTTCCCCATTACTGGAGGTCTTCTGATGGAAGCTGGATGAGCACTAGTTGGGGATGCTAAAGGAAGTATTCCTATTTTGGTAGAGGTCGGATTAGATAATGTCTAAGATTTGGTCCAAGCCTGAGAGTCTGTGATTTCTATGGAATTTTCCGCATCTCTGCAACTACTCCGAGTTCCATCCTGTGGGCCAAACAGGACAGATCTAATCCCCCTTCCCACGTGATGGCCCTTCAAATACATAAAGACACTGATTATGTTCCCCTGAGTCCTCTGTTGTCCAGGCTAAACATCCTGGGTTCCTTCAATCAACTTTCCTAAGGCCCTCTCAGCTTCCTGGCTGCCCTTCTCTGGATGTAGTCCCAGCTGTCAAGGTCTTTTCGCAACTGAGCACCCCAGTCCAGATGCGGTCCATGTTCAGGGCTTGGGAGGAGGAAGAGGAGCCAGAGCTGGAGCACAGAGGGAAGAGAAACTTTGGAGGATTAATCCTTCTGTGGCATGAAGGCCAAGGCTGGGAAAAGTTTAGAGAAGGAAGAAGTGGTCAGCCACTTCAAGTAAGACAGAAAGGTCAGC
This sequence comes from Myrmecobius fasciatus, assembly GCA_023553655.1. Taxonomy (NCBI): domain Eukaryota; kingdom Metazoa; phylum Chordata; class Mammalia; order Dasyuromorphia; family Myrmecobiidae; genus Myrmecobius; species Myrmecobius fasciatus. The sequence goes on along the minus strand of JAJPUD010006101.1, from coordinate 43,541 downwards.
GGAGGATGCGGGCTCTGAAAGGTCCACTAGATGAAATAATTAAGAGGTCGTTCGTGACTTTCGAGAGGGCCGCTTAGGCTGAGTAGCAGGGGAGGAGGAACAATTGCAAGGGCTTTCTGGAGGGAGCTGGTGATGAGGAAGTGGAAGCCATGACATGTAATCAACTGCCTCAGTGAGCTGAAGTGGGGCCAATCAAAGCAAGGTGGGAAGAAAAAATACTTTAAGGACAACTTCAGCTGATGAAGTACAGTTAGCAAATGCTGGCCCACACCAACCATCTGAGGGCAGCCCGGCCCGCCAGCCGGCCACGATGTGGTAATCTGCCCAGAAGACAAGGGCAGGGGACATGGGAAATCTCTGAGGTGCACATGCAAACAGTCCCAGGCCCAGCAAATGGCAACCATGAGGGTCTTTTAACAGGAACGGAAACTTTTGGCTGTATATCAGCCATTTTATGCTCCAGTGGACTGGGGTGTCAATCTCAGAAATGTATGTACCCATTTCATCTCATGGAGTGATAGGAAAGACACTGGCCAGAAAGTCAGAGAACTTAAGTTCGCTCTCAGCTCAAGGACCCAGGTACTGTCTGTGTGATACCCTGGGCAGCCTCTTCACGTCCCAATCTCTTCATTTTCCAAATGAAGGGGCTGACATATGTGGAACAGAAATTCTCGTGTTTGGCATCCAAAGCCACTTACTTCCTAGATTTCCGGTGGTCTTCTCCTTTCCTCCCCTCCGTGTACTCTGTGATCCAGCCAAACTGCAGGGGCTGTGGGGCAGTGGGATACGGGGAAGGAAAGGGAACAAGTATTTAAAGAACATCTACTCTGTGCCAGGGATCGTGCTAAGCACTTTTGAAAAACAAATATTCTTACAACAACCCTGCAAGGTAGGTGCTATTATGATCAGACAAAGGTTGAGTGACTTGTCCAGTATCTGTAACTGGATTTGAACTCAGGGTTTCCTAACTCCAGGTTTCATGCAGCCCATACAATGTTCCATTGTCCATGTCTATACCATGACATAGGGCGTTCCCCATTTCTGCCATGTATCTCCTTTCTCACCTCTGTCTTTTGGAATTTCTGGCTTCCTTCCAGCCTCAGTTTAAACACCACCTTCTGTGGTAGGCCTTTCCTGACCTCTGCCCTCTCCCCTGAGGGGCTATTAGAACGTCTCTCCCAAAATGCTCTTGTGTTCCCTTTTGTATATACTCCATATGTGCTTATTTACAGACAGTATTTACATGCTCACCCATTCAAATGGAAGCTCTCTGAGAACCAGGAATATTCTTTTTTTTTTGCCTTGTATCCCCAGAACTTGGCATACAGTGAGTGCTTAATAAATATCTGTTGATTTTGGACTGAGCAAGAGAGGAAAGGTGCCTTGCCCAAGGTCCTACAGATGGTATGGGACAGAGTTGGAATTCAAACCCAGCTCACCAGATTTTATGATAGTGTTTCAGCTGCCTCACCATGGGGGTAGAAGTAGTCTTAATAGGCAAAAAACAGCTTGGAGTTTTAAAATCAAAGCCCTGTTTAGAAGGTGTTGGAGAATAGTAACAGGACCAGCTAGATGGTACAGTGGGTAGAGTACCAGCCTGGAGTTAGGAGAACCTGAGTTCAAATCCAACCTCAGATACTTAATACTAATTGTGTGACCCTGGGCAAATCATGTAACTCCAGTTGCCTCAACAACAAAAAAAGAATAAAGAAGAGTATTAAGGTTGAGTTTAGGGTGGTATTGTGGTTAGAGAGCTAGCCCGGGAACCAGAAAGCTCTGGGTTCAAATCCTATATAAGGCATTTCACTCATGTCCTGGGTAATGAAGATTTTAAGTGTGGACCTGTACTGGTAAAAATAAAATTTCTGTTAAGGCCTGACCCCAGTCACATCTAAGAGTTTTATTTCAGGCAAATTGAGTTGAAGGTTGGGAGATCAGGAGAGGTGGCTAAGGCAAAGTTGCCCATAGACCCCATTTAGTCCTCAACACTCTAGAGTGCCTCCTGAACTAGGGTGAAATGTCATTGGAAAATATTTAACAGTAGAAATAAAATACTTAATAAAGATTGAACAAAATAAATAAAAATACGATAAATATAGAATACATAAAGAAGACAAAAACAATAAAATATAGATAGCATGACATTTTGAAACTAAGTCCATAGGCAGCCTAGAGGGAGTTTTATGTATGGATTAGTGGCTCCTTTTTCTATTAAGAGTTTGCCCCTTCTGGCTAGACACAGAGGTCATGGGACCTGAAGAGGCTAAGAAATGGGAAAGCCAGGGTGTTTGAAGAGAACAAGGTTTGGGGTAGAGAAAAGTCCTGAGAGTCAGGATTTGAACTCATTGGGGAAGAGAGAAAGTGACCCAAATGAATCCCACAAATGACGAGAACTGGATAGGATGGAGGGAAACTTTGAAAAAGTGGAGGCTGAGTGATGGTGGCAGATGGAGGGTCTGAAAGTAGCAGTGGGTAGGGGGTGTTGGGGGTTGGGGGGGGAAGGACGTCAGCTGCTCCCCCTGGTCCAGCATGTCAGGGTGTGGGAGAGCAAAAGCAGACAGCCGGAGGGTGGGGGAGGGTCTGGGGGACAGAGCCGGGTATTAGGGAGCATGGAAAGATGGGAAGAGTGGGAGAGAAAGAGATGTCAGATGATGTTATGTTTGTTAGCCAAAGCAGAATTTCAGAGGGCCCGATGGAGGAAGAGGGCCCTGGAGGAGAGGGCCCTTTCGGGGAGGGGGATGGGCTGAGTAGAGCAGATGAGTGTGGGAAGAGGTAGTGTGGAAGGGGGTTCTGAAGGCCCTTTGTGAATCCCAGGGATTAGAGGAGCAGGAGGTAAGAATTTGCTAGCCACAGTGCATGGGGAGTATCAAGTATGGATCAGCTAAGTCAGTTCCAAGGTTCTAATTAGATTAGCATGGAAGGGCCTCTGCCCATTCTGGCTCTGGGGGGCTGTTCTCTCAGATGATTACAGCAGGTGGGGGGGATGGGGGAGAGAGCCAGGGGGATTACTTGTTTGACAAGAAACATATCAAGTGTCCTCTGCTTTTGAATCCCCCGTCCCCCTGTCCTATCGTGGCTCATGTCTTGCCAAGCTCCAAGCCTGGGATTACTTCCACCACCTGCCTCCCATTCACGTGCTGCTAAACATGCTTAAGGAACTCATGCAATCAAGCCGCCTGGGGCCACTACAAATTTATGTTATCTAATCTCAGCTGGACCCTCACCACAACACCCCAATCCCTCTTGAAATGGCTTTCTAGCCCACTCCCCACAGCAGCTGTTCCAAACCTTCTCTTCTTTCCTCCAGTCTCCTCCAGTGTCCCCCCCCCAGCCTCTCAGTTAAAGGCCTAGCCTCATTTTTAATGGAGAAAACTCAAGCCATTCGTCTCAAGTTCCTTTCTTCTCCCCTACTCTCTCTCTCAAAAGCCTTTGACATCACCTCCCGTTCTTTTTTCCTTGACTGGCCGATGAAAAAAGTGACCTCCTTCCTCGCCAATTCCAATCACTCCTCTGACTTCAACTTTCCTCTGGCAGACCATCCCCACACTCACCCTTTTTCTCTTATCTTTCATCTTTTTCTACTGGTTCATATCTAGCATTTATAAAACCCTTTAAAGTTTGCAAAACACTTTACAAATAACTCTTTGGAACTTCCCAGCAACTCTGAGAGAGAGGTGCTACTTACTATCACCATTTTAGACATGAGAAAACTGAGGCAGACAAATTAAAATGACTTGCCCATGGTCATAGAGCTAAGATTTGAACCCGGATTTCCCCTGCCCCAACGGTCAAACTGCCTAGTTCATTTATACAAATATACCCAAGACTCTCCCATTCTGAAACAATCCTAGCTTGAAGGTATTCCTCAAACTGTCATCCTACCGGTCTCTTTATTATCCTCCAGAGCTGGCTATTTTCATGTCCTCTACTTCCTGGCCTCTCATTCATTTCTCAGTCTCCTCTACTCTGATGTCCATCCTCATGTCTCTCCTGTACCTACTTTCTCCAGTTACCATTAATCTTTTAATGGCCAAATCTAATGGTATATTTTCTCAGTCTTTCTCTTGCCTTTTTCTGTATCAATAGCTGCCGGGGATCATTCTCTTCCTTTGGATATACTTTCTCTGGTTTTTCATGACACTCCTATGGCTGAATTCACTCATGACTGGCAGCCCATGGAGCATGTTCAGAGTTGTCTTTCCTGTTCTGGTCCACCAGATCAGAGTTTGGGCAATGACTTCCAAGCACGTGATGACAAAAACCAGCAAGGGCAATTCAGCCTGCTCCATGGAATGGCCTCTCAGTCCTCTCTCTGCTGTTCTCCAGCGTTTCTACTTTTTTTGAGTCTCCTTTCCTCAATTGTCATCTCTATCCTCCCCACCTAACTGGTAGAATTTCCCAAGGCTCTAACCCAGACCTCATTTCTTTTTGCCTTTTACTCTCTCTCTCAGTGACCTCCTCCACTCCTATGGATCCCACGATCGAATCTAGATCTCAAGCCTGGTTCTTTCCTTAGTTCACAGGCACACCACCAACTGCTTATTGATTATACATTTCCAAATAGATGTGCCATGAACAGATCTGATTTGACATGTTCAAGACAGAGCTCGGCATCTTTTCTTCTCAATCCACCACTCTTCCACATCTCTTTCTTTCTATTTAGAGCACCATCATTCTCCCAGTCGTCCGACTTCACAACCTCAGTGTCTTTTTGGACTCCCTACTCTCCTATACCCCATCCATTAACTCAATTGCCAAATTGTTCCTTTTTTCTAGTTTAACACAACTCTCGGGGCCATTCCTTTCTCTCCACTTACACAGTTCAGGTCTATGTCACCTCTCACCTAGACTATTAGTCTCCTGAAGTCAGAGCCCACTCCAATCCATCCTCTACCCAATTGAGAGAGAAAGTGATATTCCTAAAGCACAATAAACTCCATTAACCCCTTTCAGCATCTGAAGAACTTCAAAACTGGGCTCCAGCCTGCTTTTCCAGACTTATTCTGTATTACCCTCTTTCACAAACTCCAGCCAAGTAGTCCTTAACTGTTCCCCACCCATGGAATCTCATTTCTGGTCTCCATGCCTTTGCCTAGGCTTTCTCCATGCCTAGGATGCCCATCCTCCTCTACCTAATTGTCTTCCAAACTCAGCTCCAACAGCATCTCCTACATCTCCTTCCCCCCTCTCCTACTCAAACTGCCTGGGTCTTCCCACTGGAATTATTTGATATTCATTGTATGTGTGTTTGAATATTTATATGCATATATGTATTTATATATATGCGTGTATATGTGTGTAGGCGTATTTTTTCCCATAAACATGCCCAGTGTGTATATGTCATCTGCCCTGACAGGATGTAAGCTCCTTGAAGGCAGGGATTGTTTAATTCTTATCTTGGTATCCTAACGTAGTACCTGACACAGAGTAGATGCTTTAAAAATGCTTGTTGATTGATTGTTAATCATTGATAAACATGTATCAAGTGATTATTACTCTGTGTCTTGTACTTCATAGCAAGAAAGAGCAGTGAGACCCAATCTTGAAGCTCAAAAAAATTGCTAGAAGCTGGATCTACCTTTGCTAGTGTCCTGTGTGAATCACCAAAACAGGGTCAATTCATCTAGGTGTGGAGATGACCCTTAAAAAAGGATGCGATGGCCCAGGGCCCATATGGCAGCCCAGAGCCAGTTAAAGGAAGATGACTGAGAGGGCAGCCAATGAGCTGCAGTGGGGTTTGGAGGAAGAAAAGGTCTCCTGGGAGTAGAGCATGGTCCCTTCAATTGTCAGTACCTGGGACCAAGCCCAGGAGCACCACAATATTGAAGTTCTGCTTTACTCTCAGTGGCAATACAGATCAGCAACCAAGGCACCTCAGACCTGAATCAGCAGGCCAGTGGCACAGAAGGAAAATTGTGAGCCCTAGAACTCTGAGACAACAAGGGTGACTAGACTGGGCCTTCCCAGCTCGATGAGTAAGCCACAAGCACCTGAATCCCTGGTGTGGAAAGCCAGTGACCAGGCTCCTGGCCCCAGCATAGAAAACTTGGAATAGTGTCCCCTGTGCCCAGAAGCAGAGAGCAACTTTAAAAATCATGAAATAAGCTAAAAAAGGAATAACAAATAGAAAAGAGCCTGACCATAGAAAGCTAACATGGTGACACAAACTCAGAAGAGGACAACACTGTCAAAATGTCTACATGTGAAGCCACAAAGGGGAATATGAACTTATCTCAAATCCAAAAAGTCCTCTTGGAAGAACTCAAAAAGGATTTTAAAACTCAAGTAAGAGATGTAGAAGAAAAACTGGAAAAATTAATGAGAGTTATGCAGAAGAATTATGGCAGAGAAGAGTAAACAACTTGGAAAAGGAAGCACAAAAACTGACTGAAGAAAACAACTCCTTCAAAAATAAAATTTGTCAAGTGGAAAAAAAATCCATTTAAGAAAACAACTTCTTTAAAAGTAGAGTTGGTCAAATGGAAAAGAAGGTACGAAAACTAACTGAAGAAAATAATTCCTTAAAAATTAGAATTGATCAAATGGAACATCAAGAATCAGTCAAACAAAAGCAAAAGGTTGAAAAAATAAAAGAAAATGTAAAATACCTCACTGAAAAAAAGAACTGACCTGGGAAAATAGATCCAGGAAAGATAGTTAGAATTATTGGACTACCTGAAGGCCATGCTCAAAAAAAAGCCTGAACAGCATCTTTTAAGAAATTTTTAAGGCACTCTATCCTTATAGGAACCTATAGCCAAAGGTTATAGAAACAAAAAGCAAAATAATCATTGAAACAATCCACCAATCACCTCTTGAAAGAGATCCCAAAATGAAAACTCCAAGGCATATTGTAGCTAAATTCCAGAATTATCAAGGTCTAGAAGAAAATACTGCAAGCATCCAGTAAGAAACAATTCAGATATTGTTAAGCCACAGTCAGGATTATACAGAATTTAGCAGCTTCTACATTAAGGCTCAGAAGGCATGGAATATGATATTTCAGAAAGCAAAGGAGCTAAGACTACAGCCAATTACCCAGCAAAACTGAGCATAATCTTTCAGGAGAAAAGATGAACTTTCAATGAAATAAGAAACTTTCAAACTTTCCTGATGAAAAGTACAGAGATGAATAGAAAATTTGACCTTCAAATACTTTGATCTTCAAAGACTAGAGAAAAATAAAAAAGATAAACAGGACAGAAAAAACAACATGTTATTCAATAAGATGAAACTTTTTATACCACTACATGAGATGATATTTATAATTCTTGAGAACTCTATCTCTATTAGGACAATTAGAAGGAGTATACATAGGCAGAAGGTGTGGGTATATGATAACTTTGATGTGATGATAAAAAAAACTAAGGGGTGAATAAAAGGATTGTACTAGGAGAAGAAGAAAGAAGAGGAGAGGTGAAATATGGTAAATTACATCATATGATGAGGTACAAAAGACCTATTGCAGTAAAGGATCATTGGATCTGGCTCAAAGAGAGAATAATATAGACGTTTAGTTGGATGTAGAAATTTATCCCTATAGGGAAGAGAAAGGGGAAAGAAAATGTAAAGGTGGGAAGCTGATAGAAGACAGGGCAAATTGAGGGAGGTAGTATTCAGAAGTAAAATATTGTTGAGGAGGGACACGGTAAAAGAAGAGATTAAAGTATAAACAGGAAAAAATAGGACAGAGGGAATACACAGTGTAATTGTGAATGGGATTGGGATGAACTCTTCCCATAAGATAGAAGTGGAGAGCAGAGTAGATTAAAAACCAGAATTTTGCAATATGTTGTTTACAAGAAACATGTTTGAAGCACAGAGACCCAGAGTAAAGGTAAAACCCTGGAGCAGAATATATTGTGCTTCAGCTGAAGTTAAAAAAAAAAAAGCAGAGGTAGCAATCCTGACCTCAAACAAAACAAAAGCAAAAATAGATCTAATTAAAAGAGATAAGAAAGGAAACTATATCTTGCTAAAAGATACCACAGAAAATGAAATGATATCAATACTAAACATATATGCACCAAGTAGTATAGCATCCAAATTCTTAGAGAAGTTAAGTGAATTACAGGAAGAGGTAGATAGCAAAACTATACTCTCAGAACTAGATAGATCTAAACACAAAATAAACAAGAAAGAATAGAATTTTAGAAAAGTTAGATATGATAGAGCTCTGGAGAAAATTGAATAGGAATAAAAAGGAATATAACTTTTTCTTGGGCACATGTTACCTACACAAAAATTGACCATGTATTAGGTAGGACATTAAAATCTCACAATCAAATGCAGAAAGGCAGAAAAATTAAATGCATCCTTTTCAGATCGTGATGCAATAAAATTACATGTAAAAAAGGGCCATGGAAAGTTAAACTAAAATAAACTGGAAACTGAATAATCTAATCTTAAGGAATGAGTGGATCAAGTGACAAATCATAGAAATAATCAATAATTTCTTCCAAGACAACAACAATAATGAGACACATACCAAAACTTATAGGATGAGACCAAAGCAGATTTTAGGGGGAATTTCATATCTCTTAGATGTTTACATGAATAAAACAGACAAAGAGGAGATTTTGAATTTGACATGTTATTTAAAAAGCCAGAAAAAGAACAAATTAAGCCCTCCCCACTAAATACCAATTTAGAAATTCTGAAAATCAAGAGAGATTTATAAAATTGAAGGTAAGAAAACTATTGAACATATAAATAAAACTAAAAGCTGCTTTTATCGAAAAATCCCAATAAAATAGATAAACCTATGGTTAATTTGATTAGGGAAAAAAAAACCAAATTACCAGAATCAAAACACTGTGACCAGGTGGGATTTATACCAGAAATGCAGGGACTATAGAAATAAGTAGAATTTTCCTTAAAATGATAAGTAGTATCTATCTAAAACCATCAGCACACATTAAATGTAATGGGGATTGGAAGTTAGAAGCATTCCCAATAAAATCAGGAGTGAAACAAGGATGCCCGTTATTATCACTATTATTCAATATTGTACTAGAAATCTTAGCTTTAACAATAAGAGAAGAAAAAGAAATCTAAGGAATTAGAATAGGCAATGAGCAAATAAAACTATCACTCTTTGCAGTTGATATGATAGTATACTTAGAAAATCCTAGAGAAAGAACTGAAAAAACCTAAATAACAACTTTAGCAAAGTTGGCCATCGCAGCAACAGTGCCATCGATGGTACGCTGCAATAGTGGCTGGGGTGCCCGATCCCCAGTCATGATTTGGCCAGTAGGTAAAGGGCCTGCTTACCAAGAAGGTGAATCCCTGCAGTACCAATGTGATCACCCTCACCAAGCAGGTGTTGAAGGGCTCACAGAGTTCTGAGCTACTGGGTCAGGCAGCTGGAAACATTGTATTGCAGGAAGATGCTATTTTGCACTCAGAAGCTAGTTTAAGGAAAATGACAATTATAATAACTCATCTTCAGTATCACCAAGAAACTATTCAGAAGAATGTTGAACTCTCTTCAAATCTACAGGACCAGATGAAGCATTTGTTGAAATAAAATGGCATCTTAAAGGTCCCCAAACACATTCCTCAAAGCTGTGGGAAAATAGAGCTTCTATTCTATTCTATTCTATCTTCTATTCTAGCAGTTCAATTAAAAGAGAATTGTGATGGCCTACAGCCTCTCCCAGAATACAGGACTTTGTCTCCCCATGTAAAGATATAATTTAAGGCAAGAGAAACTAGATGGCGCAACTCAGAAATGCCATTTGGTTCTATGCAGACAAACCTGTTCCTCTCATTGAAATCTTTACTTACTCTGTTTAAGTTTTAATTAAAGCAGGATCAAGAGAAAAAAACCTTTAGCAAAGTTGAGGATATAAAAATCCATATACATCATCAACATTTCTATATTACCAACAAAGCCCAGCAGCAAGAGATAGAAAGAGAAAGTCCATTAAGATCACCGTAGACAACATAAAATATTTCCGAGTCTATCTGCCAAGACAAGCCCAGGAACTGCATGACCACAATTACAAAACAATTTTCATGCAAATAAAGTCAGATCTAAACAATTGGAAAAATATCAGTTGTTCATTAGTAAGCCAAGCTAATATAATAAAAATGACAATTCTACCTAAATTAATCTACTTATTCAGTGCCATATCAAACTGCTAAAAATTACTTTATAAAGCTAGAAAAAATAATAACAAAATTCATCTAGAACATTAACAGGTCAAGAATATTAAGAGAATTAATTTTAAAAAATGTGAAGGAAGGTGACTTAGTTGTACCAGATCTAAAACTATGTTATAAAATAGTTATTATCAATACTCCTTGGTACTGGCTAAGAAATAGAGTAGTGGATCAATGAAATAGGGTAGGTTCACAAGACACAATAGTCAGTGATTACAGTAATCTACTGTCTGATAAACCCAAAGACTCAAGCTTCTGGTATAGGAATTCACAATTTGACAAAAACTTCTAGGGAAACTGGAAAATATTATGGCAGAAACTAGGCATAGACCAACACCTCACACCCTATACCAAGAGAAGTCAAAATGAATACATAATTTGGACATAAAGAGTGATAAAAGCAAATTAGAAAAGCAAGGAATAGTTTACCTGTCAAATCTCTAGAGAAGAGAAGAATTTGACCAAGCAAGAGATAGAAAACATTATGAAATGCAAAATAGATAAATTTGATTACATTAAATTCAAAAGGTTTCGTACAAACAAAACCAACACAACATCAAGATTAGAAGGAAATCTGAAAGCTGGGAAACAATTTTGACAACCAAGTGTTTCTGAAAAAGGCCTCATCTCTAAAATATATAGAGAACAGAATCAAATTTATAGGAAAACAAGTCTTTCCCCCAATCAATAAACAGTCAAAGGATAAGTAGTTTTCAGAAGAGGAAATTAAAGCTATCTAAAATCATATTAAAAATGTTCTAAATCACTAATGATTAGAGAAATGCAAATTAAAACAATTCTGAAGTATCACCTTACAAAAATCACATTGATTCATATGACAGAAAAGGGAAATGATAAATGTTGGAGAAGATGTGGGGAAATTGGAACACGAATGCATTATGGTAGAGTTGTGAACTGATCCAACCCTTCTAGAGAGCAATTTGGAACTATGCCCAAAGGGTTATCAAATTGTGTATACCCTTTGATCCAGCAATAGCACTACTAGGTCTGTGTCCCAATGAAATCATAAGAAAGGAAAAAGGACCACACGTACAAAAAAACATTTATAGCAGCTCTTTTTACTATAGCAAAGAATTGGAAATCTAGGAGATGTCCATCAATTAGGGAATGGCTGAACAAGTTGTGGTATATGAATGTTATGGAATATTATTGTTCTGTAAGAAATGACCAGCAGGATGATTTCAGAGAGGCCTGGAGAGACTTGCATGAACTGATGCTGAGTGAAGTGAGCAGAACCATAACATTGTACTCAGAAACCACTAACACTGTGCAATGACCAACTATGACTGATTTGGCTCTCTCACCAATATAATGATCTAAAACAATTCCAAAGTGTCATGATGGAAAATGCTATCCACACCCAGACAAAGAACTATGGTGGCTGAATGCAGATCACAGCATCCTATTTTCACTTTTTGTTGTTTTTTCTTTCTTATTGTTTTTCCCTTTTATTCTGAGTCTTCTTTTACTACATGACTAATGTGGAAATATATTTAATATGATTGTACATGTATAACCTATATCATATTATTTGCTGTCTTGGAGAGGGGGATAGGGTAGGGAGGGAGAGAGAAAACTTGAAACTCAAAATCTTACAAAAATGAATTTTGAAAACTATATATACATAGAACTATGCTCAAAAGGTTATCAAACTGTGCATACCCTTTGACCCAGCAGTGTTTCTACTGGGCCTATATCCCAAAGAGATCTTAAAGGAGGAAAAGGGACCCACATGTACAAGAATGTTTGTAACAGCCCTTTTTGTAGTGGCTAGAAACTGGAAACTGAAGGGATGCCCATCAATTGGAGAGTGGCTGAATAAATTATGGTATATGAATGTTATGGAATATTATTGCTGTGTAAGAAACGAGCAGCAGGAGGATTTCAGAGAGGCCTGGAGAGACTTGCATGAACTGATGCTGAGTGAAATGAGCAGAACCAGGAGATCATTATACACAGCAACAACAATACTATATGAGGATCAGTTCTAAGGGACATGACTCTCTTCAACAATGAAATGCTTCAAACCAGTTCCAATTGTTCGGTGAAGAAAACCATATACACCCAGAGAGAGGGATATGAAATATGGACCACAATGTAACATTTTCATGATCTCTATTGATGTTTGCTTGCATTGTGTTTCCTTCTCTGATTTTCTTTTTTTTTCTTGTAGATAGGATTTTTCTTGCACAACTTGTCAAGTATTTCAATATTATTGACATGTAGTGGACTTCCTGCCATCTAGGAGAGGGGAGGGGACTGGGGGTAAAAGCTGTAATGGAATGGAGAGCAATGCTGGGGAACTACCCATACATATGTTATACAAATAAAAAGCTTTAATAAAAAAAAGAAGAAGAAAAATATTCATTAATTTCCTTCAGATGGCCAGTTTTGTTGGCATATACTTTAGCAAAATAGTTTATTGTTTGTGGATTCATATTTTTAACTGCTGTTACTACTAATCTAGTTTTCTTCTTTTTAAAAACTTTTTAAGTCCAAATTTTTAAAAATGAAGTTGTAAATAATTTACCTTTTTTCTTAAAACTAATTAATAAATTCAATTTTTTTCTTTCAAAAAAAAAGGTTATCAAACTGTGCATACCCTTTGACCCAGCAGTGTTTCGACTGGGCCTATATCCCAAAGAGATCTTAAAGGAGGGAAAGGGACCCACATGTGCAAAAGTGTTTGTGGCAGCCCTTTTTGTAGTGGCTAGAAACTGGAAACTGACTAGATGCCCATCAGTTGGAAAATGACTGAATTAAAAAAAAACTATATATATATATATATATATATATAATTGGAAAAAAATACTATTAATGAAAAGGAAAGGAAGGAAAGAAAGGGAAGGAAGGAAGGAAAAGAAACAAGGGAATTAAAGAGAAGGAAATAGAGGACTTAAAGTCCAAAGACTTGTTTTCACTTTCCAAAGCTTCTACTACTAGCTATGCTATTGTGTGTTATCAGCTTCATAGGAATATAAGGAAAATTCAGTGCTACATAAATCTTCCCTTAGGAAATGGCCTAATAGCAATCATTCACACTTTAGTGAAATTTCTAGTCACGTATTCAAGTATTAATTCCTACTGCTAGATGGGAGATTAGTCAATAGCCAATTACCAGCCACTAAGGGAAGGGGGATTATCAACCACTAAAGGAAATTGGATAGGGCTTGGCTTTCTTGGGAAACTGAAAATTGGTTGCCCTTGAATGGAGGGAGCCCAAATTTCCTCAGACACACATATACTCTCATACTCACTCACTCCCCAAGCTTTAGGACCGCTTGCATGCCCTTAGACACATTTTTTTTCTTGTATGGAGACCACCGAGAGCTTCAATTGGTCAAGACTCTTGCATCGTTGCCCCTAAATGCTATCATTCTATAAGGAAGTGCCCTGGGACCCAGTGCATGCTCAAAGTTGTCAGCTAGTCACACAGTTTAGATGCCAGCCTCCACACTTCACCTAAATCTTTTATTAAGCTTCATGTTCCCACCATGGAGCTTTCTGCTAGGGGGCAAATGCAGCTCTCTGGGGATCCACATGATTCATCTTCTCTTAACTTCCAGAGTCCCAACCCACGCTCTTCCTCTGATTCAAATCACTCTGACTAGAAAGCTGTCATTCTCAAGAACTCTGGGCTAACATGCTTTTCTGGTGGCTGATCCCAGGAAAGATAATTTATCTCTTTGGCTCAAACCCCCACTACAGGGTAAGACTGGGGAAATCTGAGAAGAAAAAAAAAGGATAAGGTTTCTCCAGGGTCACCAAATCCCACATGACCCAATGTACAGTCTGGGTATTAAGGATAGGAAAACTTTTATTTCATTCACCCCAGAAAGTATGCAAGATGCAAAAGAACAGATAGAGAAGAAAAAATTCTAATAGCCTCCAATTCCATCCATTAAACTTCCTCTAAATAAATAAATGAATAAATAAGTAAAATAAAAACTTCCTCTAGAAAGTAAAAGCACCTTTGGGGTTTGTGAGCAAATATTCCTCCTCACTTGGAACAGAACTTTTAACAAACCCTGTAGCAAAATCCTAGAGGATTGGCAAGTTTGAGATCTCCTGGCCTAATGGTGCACTCTTGGTGCTTCGGATTTGGAGAAATCCTTTGATGGAGCAGGAAATCTATTCTTCAGGACTTGAAAACTTGGGCTCACCAATGAGGAGACTCCTAAAGATCTAGTCTCAGGAACTCTAATCTCTGACCTGTGCTCAGAAAAAGAACCAGAAAGGCACATGATAAACAGCCTTTTATTATCCAAAGGAGCATAATTCTGCAAGCTGCTGTTTTTGATAGCTAAGATCCTGGATAACAGTCTAGAACCAAAAAAAAAACAAAAACAAAAACAAAAACGAAGTTAATGGGCTAGAGCACTGGGCTAAAGCTAATAAAATGAAATTAAAGAGAAATCACCTGGGATCAGGAAATTGATTTCACAAGTGGCAGATCAGGAGAGCCTGATGGGTAGGTCAGCAGGTTGTCAGAAAAAGACCTAGGAGTTGTAGAAGACCACAGGCCCAAAAGGCATCAGCATTATGATGTGGCAGCCAAGAAAACTGATGCAATGTTGGACTGAATTCAGGAATAAGGAGGTGACAGTCCCACTCTACTCAGTCCAGGTTAGAGCTTATTTGCAGTGCTGTTCAGTTCTGGGTACCACATTTTAAAAAAAGACACTGAGAAGTGAGAGAACATCTAGTCAGTCAGTGCATTTATTAAGCACTTGCAGTATAGGAGGATGTGAACTTGTTCAAGTCACTTCATCCTGTTTGCCTCAGTTTCTTAATCCGTAAAATGATCTGGAGAATAAAATGGTAAACCATTCTAGCATCTCTGCCAAGAGAACCCCAAACTGGATCTCGAGGAGTCAACAACTGAACAACAACAAATGCGGTAGGAACTATGCTAAGCCCGGGTAACACAAATATAATTTTTGAAAAGAAAATTCTTACCCTTAAGGAGCATATATTCTAAAGAGAGAAGATAACACAGGAAAGAAGAACTGAAAAGAGGTTAGGAAGGAGGCACAGGGCATGGGGCTAGGCCTGGAGAATGATGGTTGCAAGTTCTAAAGGTTAGGGGTCGGTCTAAAGACAACTAAAGGAAGACAAGCCAAATGGGGAAAGATGTAGGGCCTATGCCATATGAGAAGAGGCTGAAGGAACTGGGCAAGTTTAGCCTAAAGACATAGCTGGGGAGAAGGAGGCAATGATAGCTGTCTTAAGTATCTGAAAAACTGTCATGTGGAAACGGAGCAGATTTGCTCTGTTTATCCCCAGAGAGCCAAACCAGGAGCAGCAAATCTAGACTTGACGTCACAAAACCTTTCTAATACAATGAGATGTCCTCCAAAGTGGCATGGGCTGCCTTGGCAAATAAATGGTAAGTTTCCCTGCCCTGAGAGTCTGCAAACAAAAGCTGGCTGATGGCGTGTCAGGTGTTTGGAGAGGGGATTCTTATTTAGGGATGGGCTGGACTAAATGGACCTTGAGTCCCCTTTCTGATTTTGTGAGTAGGACTAAGAAGAGATAGAGTGCTAAGAACAAGCTTATATCAAATTCAGGAAGTAATTTTAGGTGTAAGAGCTTGGAAAGGTCAAGGGGGAATGAGAAAGGTGGATTCACACATCATCGTATTCTTTCTGCTTTTAATTAAAAAAAACAGGGGCGACTAGCTTGGCAGAAGCTGGGCTTAACAATGGGCAGCGGGTGGGAAGGAGAATGCAGATATGAAAATAAAATCTAATTTACAAAAAGAAACTCGAGCCATTCAGGAATGTTTGAATTTTCAGCCTGACTTGTAATTGTGAAATAAGAGGCTTTCTCTCCTGTTAAAGTAATTTCTGGTATTAGCTAGCAGGTGGGAGAAGTAGTTGTTGGGCAGGAGGGGCCTTCGTGAGGCAGTGATTAATAAGGGCTAACCCTGGGTGTTATCGGAACAAAGAAAGCAATGAAATTGCCTTGGGAAGCTAAGAAGGCAGCAGCTGTGGTCAATTGGCCTAAAGAGGGTACCAGCCTCTCCCAGGCTTCTCCTACCCAGCACAGAAAAGCAGAGAATAGGAGGCTTATCTTTGGGAAACTAGTTAGAGGAACCTTTAAAGTACTCCAAGCAGAGGAAAGGTTGGGGGAACCTCTGGTGTGCTGGAGGGGCCCGGATTCTGGGAGTTTCTCTTTGTATGAATTCTGGGAGGTTTCCCTCGGGCTGTGTGTCTGCCTTCACCCTGTGATTCAGGGTGCCACTAGGTAAGGCTGTCTCTAGGACAGGGCTCTGTTCTAGAGCAGGAAATTGGAAGGGTGCAAACAATTAGTAAGAACACTCCTTTAGCAGAGTCTAAGGAAGTGCAGAATAAATTCGGAGGGTGGCCGAGGAGGGGAGCTAAGAGAGAGGTTCCAAGAGGTTGGGGGGACAATGGAATAGATTCTCACATTCTCATATTTAAATGCCCTCTCAGTTCCACAAAGAAATGCACAACTCTGACTAGCCTCTTGCTTACCTGCCCTCAATAACCAGGGACCTTTGTGCCCAGAGTGGGGAAAGGGAAGATGACCGTAATGTTATCAGCTGTAGGACAGCTGGGAGCCTCAGAACAACATCCTGGGGCTCGAAATCTTGAGTTTAACGCCAACCTCAGACACAAACTGGGTAAGTCGCATCACTTCTGTTTATCTCAGTTTCCTCATCTGTAAAATCATAATAGCACCTAGCTCTCAGAATCAAATGTGATGATTTGGTTTTTTTATTAAAACTTTTTATTTTCAAAACTTATATGTGGATAATTTTCAACATTCACCCTTGTAAAACCCTGTGTTCCAAATTTTTCTCTCCCTTCCCCCCACCCCCTCCCCTAGATGGCAAGTAATTCAATATATGTTAAACATGTACAATTCTTCTCTCCATATTTCCACAATCATCATGCTATACAAGAAAAATCAGATAAAAAAGGAAAAAATGAGAGAAAACAAAACGCAAGCAAACAAAAAAAATGAAAATGCTATGTTGTGATCCACACTCAGTTTCCACAGTCCTCTCTCTGGGTGCAGATGGCTCTTTTCATCAAAAGATCATTGGCACTGACCTGAATCGCCTCACTGTTAAAAAAAAAAAAAAAAAAAAACAGCCAAATCCAACAGAATTGATCATTGTATAGTCTTGTTGTTGCCGCTGTGTATACAATGATCTCCTGGTTCTTCTCAATTCAATCAGCATCAGTTCCTGTAAGTCTCTCCAGGCCTCTCTGATATTGTCCTGCTGGTTGTTTCTTACAGAACAATAATATTCCATAATATTCACATACCATCACTTATTCAGCCATTCTCCAATTGATGGGCATCCATTCAGCTTCCAGTTTCATGCCACTACACAAAAAACATTTTTGCACATGTGGATCCCTTTCCCTCCTTTATAATTTCTTTGGTATACAGGCCCAGTAATGAGACTGCTGGATCAAAGGGTATGAACAGCCTGATAGCCTTTGGGCATAGTTCTAAATTTCTCTCCAGAATGGTTGGATCAGTTCACAACTTCACCAACAATGTATTAGTGTCCCAGTTTTCTCACATCCCCTCCAACATTCGTCATTATCTTTTCCTGCCATCTTAGCCAATCTGACAGGTGTGTAGTGGTACCTCAGAGTTGTCTTAATGTGCATTTTTCTGATCAATAGTGATTTAGAGCATCTTTTCATATGATTAGAAATAGTTTCAATTTCTTCATCTGAAAATTGTCTGTTCATATCCCTTGACCATTTATCTATTGAAGAGTGGCTTGAATTCTTATAAATATGAGACAATTCTATATATATTTTAGAAATGAGGCCTTTATCAGAACCCTTAAATGTAAAAATGTTTTCCCAGCTTATTGCTTCCAATCTTATCTGCATTGGTTCTGTTTATACAAAAGCTTTTTAAATTAATATAAAAATTATCTATTTTGTATTCAATAACATACTCCAGTTCTTCTTTGGCTACAGATTCCTTCCTTTTCCCCAGATCTGAGAGGGAAACTATCCTTTGTTCTTCTAATTTGCATATGATATCATACTTTGTTTAAATCATGGACCCCTTTTGACCTTATCTTAGTATATGGTGTTAGGTGTGGGTCAATGTCTAGTTTTTGCCATGCTAGTTTCTAATTTTCCCAGCAGTTTTTCTCAAATAGTGAGTTCTTATCCCCAAAGTTTTGGTGTTTGGATTCGTCAAACACTGGATTGCTATAGTTATTGACTATTTTGTCCTGTGAACTTAATCTATTCCACTGATTGACTACTCTATTTCTTAGCCAGTACCAAAGGGTTTTTATGACCTCTGCTACTTTTAGTCTGATACAGCTAGACCACCTTCATTTGCATTTTTTTCCATTAATTCCCTTAAACTTCTTGACCTTTTGTTCTTCCAGATGAACTTGGCTATTTTTTTTTCCTAATTCTGTAAAATAATTTCTTGGGAGTTTGATTGGCATGGCACTGAATAAGTAGATTAATTTTAGGTAGTATTGTCATTTTTATTAGCTCGGCCTACCTATGAGCACATGATATTTTTCTAAGAGATTAGATTTGACTTTGTATGGAAAATATTTTGTGATTGTGTTGATATCGTTCCTGACTTTGGCATGGCAGTTAGACTCCCAAATATTTTATATTATCAACATTTATTTTAAATGGAATTTCTCTTTATAGCTCTTGCTGTTGGACTTTGTTGGTAATATATAAAATGCTGACGATTGATGTGGATTGATTTTGTATCCTGCAACTTTGCTAAAGTTGGTAAATATTGTTTCTAGTAGTTTTTTAGATGAGTCTCTAGCTTTCTTTAAGTAGACCATCATATCACCTGCAAAGAGTGATCATTTGGTTTCTTTGTTACCTAGTCTTAATTCCTTTAATCTTTCTCTTTTATTGCCAAAGCTAACATTTCTAATATGATATTGAATAGTAACAGTGATAGTGGGCAACCTTGTTTCACCTCTGATCTTATTGGGAATGGTTCTAGTTCATCCTTGTTACATACGATGTTTGCTGATGGTTTGAGATAAATACTAATGATTTTAAGGAAAACTCCCTTTATTCCTATGCTCTCTAGTGTTTTTAATAGGAATGGGTATGGTATTTTGTCAAATGCTTTTTCTGCATCTATTGATATAGCCATATGATTTCTGTTGGTTTGATTATTGATAGTCAATTATGCTAATAGTTATCCTGAAATTGAATCAGCCCTGCATAAATCCTACTTGTTCATACTGTATTATCCTGATGATAAATTGCAGAAATCTCTTTGCTAACATTTTATTTAAGATTTTTGCATCAATATTCATTAGGGAAATTGGTCTATAATCTTCTTTCTGTTTTGACACTACTTGATTTACAGTATCAGCACCATATTTGTGTCATAAAAGGAATTTGGTAGGACTCCTTTTCCTATTTTTCAAAATAGTTTGCATAATATTGGAATTAATCATTCTTTAAATAGGTGGTAGAATTCACATGTAAATACATCTGGCCCTGGAGATTTTTTGAGGGAGTTAATAGCTTGTTCAATTTCTTTCTAAAATGGGACTATTCCAGTAATTTATTTCCTCCTCTGTTAATCTGGGCAATCTATATTTTTGTAAATATTCATTCATTTCATTTATATTATATTTATTGGCATACAGTTAAGCCAAATAGCTCCTAATTATTGCTAATTAGCAATTTCCTCTTCATTGGTGGAAAGTTCATCCTTTTCATTTTTGAGACTAACAATTTGATTTTCTTCTTTCCTTTTTCTAATCAAATTAAAATTTATCTATTTTGTTGGGATTTTTTCCATAAAAGCAGCTCTTAGTTCTGTTTATTAGTTCAATAGTTTTTGTACTTTCAATTTTATTAATCTCCCCTTTTATTTTCAGAATTTCAAATGTGGTATTTACTTGGGGGGTTTTAATTTCTTCTTTTTCTAGCTTTTTTAGCTGCATGTCCAATTCAATGATCTTCTTTCTCTTTTATGCAAATAAGCATCTAGAGATATAAAACTTCCCTTAAGAGCTACTTTGGTCACATCCTATAAATTTTGGTATGATGTCTCATTATCATTCTCTTGGATGAAATTATCAATTGTGTCTATGACTAGTTGTTTCACCCACCCATTCTTTAGGATTAGATTATTTAGTTTCCAATTAATTTTTGGTCTATTTTTCCCTGGCCCTTTATTACATTTAATTTTTATTGCATCTGATCTGGGAAAAGATGCATTTACTATTTCTGCCTTTCTGCATTTGATTTTGAGTTTTTTATGCCCTAATATGTGGTCAATTTTTGTGTAGGTTCCATGAACTACCAAGAAAAAATATATATATACTTCTTTCTATCGTCATTCAATTTTCTCCAAAGCTCTATTATACCTAACTTTTCTAGGATTCTATTTATCTCCTCAACTTCTTTCTTATTTAGTTCTGAGAGAGGAAGGGTGAGATCCCCCACTGGTATAGTTTTGTTGTCTATTTCTTCTTGCAGCTCTCTTAACTTCTCTCTCTCTTTTTTTAATTAAAAGCTTTATTTACAGAAAACATGAGTGATTTTTCTACACTGACCTTTG
The DNA here is from genome assembly GCA_023553655.1 of Myrmecobius fasciatus. NCBI lineage: Eukaryota > Metazoa > Chordata > Mammalia > Dasyuromorphia > Myrmecobiidae > Myrmecobius > Myrmecobius fasciatus. The sequence goes on along the minus strand of JAJPUD010006101.1, from coordinate 22,775 downwards.
CAAAACTTTTTTGTTGTTGTTCCAAGCTTTTCCCCTCTTTCCCCCCACCCCTAGATGACAGGTAATCTAATACATGCTAAATATGTTAAATTATATGACAAATCCAATATATGTATACATATCTATACAGTTATCTTACTGCCTAAGAAAAATCAGATCTAGAAACAGAGAGAAAAAAAAACAACCTAATAAGGAAAACAAAATGCAAGGAAATATTCACAGAAAGCATTAAAAATGTTGTGTTATGGTCCACACTCAGTTCCCACAGGCCTCTCTCTGGATGTATATGACTATCTTCATCGCTGAACAATAGGAACTAGTTTGAATCGCATCATTGTTGAAGAGAACCATGTCCATCGTAATTGATCATCGTATAGTCTTGTTGCTGTATATAATGATCTCTTGGTTCTGCTGATTTCACTCAGCATCAGTTCATACAAGTCTCTCCAGACCTCTCTGAAATCATCCTGCTGGTCGTTTCTTATAGACCAATAATATTCCATAACATTCATATACCATAATTTATTCAGCCATTCTCCAATTGATGGGCCTCCTTTCAGTTTCCAGTTCTTGCCACTACAAAAAGGGCTGCCCCAAACATTTTTGCACATATGGGTCCCTTTCCCTCCCTTAAAATCTCTTTGGGATATAGGCCCAGTAGAAACACTGCTGGGTCAGATGGTATGTATAGTTTGATAACTTTTTGAGCATAGTTCCAGATTGCACTCCAGAATGGTTGGATCCCTTCACAGTTCCACCAACAATGTATCAGTGTCCCAGTTTTCCCACACCCCCTCCAACAGTTATCATTATCATTTCCTGTCATTTTAGCCAATCTGACAGGTGTGTAGTGGTATCTCAGAGTTGTCTTAATTTGCATTTCTCTGATCAATAGTGATTTGGAGCACTTTTTCATGTGACTAGAAATAGTTTCAATTTTTTCATCTGAAAATTGTCTGTTCATGTCTTTTGACCATTTATTAATTTGAAAATGGCTTGAATTCTTATATATTTGAGTCAATTCTCTATATATTTTAGAAATGAGGCCTTTATCAGAATCTTTGAATGTAAAAATGTTTTCTCAGTTTATTGCTTCCCTTCTAATCTTGTCTGCATTCATTTTGTTTGTACAAGCTCTCTTAACTTCTCTAGGAATTTGGATGATATAGCATGTGGTGCATATATGTCTAGTTATAGATATTACTTCATTATTTATGGTACCCTTTAGCAAAATATAGTTTCCTTCCTTGTCTCTTTTAATTAGATCTATTTTTTCTTTTGCTTGATGTGAGATCAGGATTGTTAACCCTGCTTTTTTTTAATCTCAGCTGAAGCATAATAGATTCTGCTCCAACCTTACCTTTACTCTATCACTCTGCTTTAAATGTTTTTTTTTGTTGTTGTTTTTGTTTTTTTGTAAACAACATATTGTAGGATTCTGGCTTTTAATCTAGTCTGTCATCCACTTCTATTATATAGAAGAGTTCATCCATTCACAGTTTAAATTACTAATTCAATATTTCCTGCCATCTTATTTTCCCCAAATTATGCTTTTCTCTTTTCTTTCCCCCTTTCCTTCCTCCCCAGTGTTTTGCTTCTGACTACCCCCTCCCTCAAACAGCCCTTCCCTTTTACAGCTCCTCCCCTTTTCTTATACCTTTCTCTTATGACTTCTGTTTTCCTTTCAATTAACCTCCCCCTTTCCTTTGCCCTCCTATGTCCCTATAGGGTGAGATGAGTTTCTCTGTGAAGCTAAATATGTCCGATAATCTCTCTTTGAGCCAAATCTAATAAGAGTAAGATTCACACAATGTTCATCCCGTTCCCTTCTTTCCTTCAATTATAATAGGTCTTTTTTTGTCTCTTCATGAGATGTAATTCACCTCATTTTAACTCCATTTTCCTCTTCTTTCAGTACAATCCCCTTTTCACCTCTAGTTTCTTTTTTTATGCTATCACAATAAAATCAAATTATACCTGCACCCTCTAAGTATACCCATAACAGAGATACAATTCTCAAGATTTCTTTCCTTTTTACCTTTTTATGCTCCTCTTGAGTTCTGTATTTAAAGACCAAATTTTCTGTTCAGCTCTGGTCTGAAATAAATGAAATTCACTTGTGTCATTGAATGTCCATCTTCTTCCCTGAAAGATAATGCTCGATTTAGCTGGACAGTTGATTCTTGGCTGCAATCCAAGTTCCTTTGAAGTTGCTAGGTCTTGGGTAATTTTGATTGTGCCTCCTCGATATCTGAATTGTTTCTTTCTGGCTGCTTGCAATGTTTTCTTCTTGATCTGATAATTCTGAAATTTAACTATGCTATTCCTTAGAATTTTTATTTGGGGGTCTCTTTCAGAAGGTGATTGGTAAATTCCTTCAATGAGTCTTTTACCTTTTGGTTCTAAGAGATCAGGTCAGTTTTCCTTCTTAACTTCCTGAAAGATGATGTCTAGGTTTTCTTTTCATCATGGTTTTCAGGAAGTCAAATAATTCTTAGATTGTCTCTCCTAGATCTATTTTTCAGGTCAGTTGTTTTTCCAATGAGGTATTTTACATTGTCTTCTATTTTTTCTTTTCTTTTTTTTTGTTTTGTTTGATTCTTGAAGTCTCATTGAGTCATTCATTTCCATCTGTTCAGTTCTAATTTTTAGTGAATTCTTTTCTTCAGTTATCTTTTTAGCTTCTTTTGCATTTGGCTCATTGAATTTTTAAATGAGTTGTTTTTTTCAATGGATTTTTTTTCCATTTCACAAATTCTGTTTTTTCAAGGAGTTGTTTTCTTTTTCCATTTTGTCAAGGAGTTTTGTGTTTTTTTTTCTCTTTCACTAAATCTATTTTATAAGGAGTTTTCTTCAGATAATTTCTGTATTTCTTTTCCAAATTCTCCTGCAATGTTCTCATTTCCTTCCCCCATTTTCTTCTCTCTTAAGATACTTTTTGAATTCTTCCAAGAGAGTCTTGTGAGATGGGAACCAACTCATATCACCCTTTGGGGCTTCATCTGGAGATGATTTCCTTTTAGTGTCTTCAGGGTTTGAAGTCTCTTCTCTTTCTCTATAAAAAAAAACTATGTATGATTAGACTTCTTTTTTGCCTTTTTGCTCATTTTTTTTAAAGGTCTGCTCTTAGGATAAAGGGGAGATTGTCCCAAGTTTCTTCTACAGGCAAAAGTGGCTGTGCTGGGTCAGTGCTCTGACTTCTGGTGCTGGTTGGGCATGGCCAAGTCCCACGTTTTGGGGGATTCAGGGACTCACTATTTGCCTTTTATATTTGTGTAAGAGGTCTCGAAGTCAATCTGCTGATCCACTAGCTTATAACTAGGACAGAGTAAGCAATGCTGCTGTTTTTTGACTAAGAGCCCCCCAGTAGATTCCCCAACATCTGGACACCACACCACCTGGGCTCCCTGCACTGTCCTCCCCCTCTCCCACCCAATTGAAACACACTTTTCCTGAAGTTCTTCCAAAATATCTTCTGCTGAAAATTTGTTATACTCCAAATGTTTGTGGGTTTTCTCACTCCAAAACCAGTTCAGAGGCTTGACTTGGTGTTGATCTCAAGGATTTAAGGAAGAACTCAAATGAAGACCAGTCTACTCTCTGCCATCTTGGCTCCACTCTCAAATGTGATGATATTTGTAAAGCATTGAACATAGCACCTGGCACAGAATTGTCTGTCCTTTCTCAGAGGACCATGATATCAGGGAGGTGACACCATGCCATGCACGTGAATTGGATTTCAATGAGGTGTGGGACTAGGCAAGGGTACATGCCTCACTCTCCCCTCCAGAGCCATTGGCCAGATAGCGATCAGGATGATGAATTGTCCCTGGATTCCTGGCATATAGCAGACACTGAATAAATGTTAGATACCATTATTTTCCTCACATATGCTATATATGAGAGAGCATTTTGCAGGCCTCTCAGAAGAAGCATGGAACCCCATATCCCATGAATTGGACCAGATGACCTTGGAGTCCCTTCTAACTGAGTGTTGTCCCTAAGCCACTATGGTAACTTATTTTCTGTCCCTGAAACAGAATTTATCTTAGTTAATTCTTGTGTTCTTTTGGCTCATGAATCATAGTTGACTTGAGTAGGAATTTTTACTGCTCATCCAGGGAACCAATCAATAGGCATGGAGCACACCCAAAAAACTTGGCACAATGCTTCTGTGTCATAAGGGCAACAGTAATTGAGACTATAAGGGCTTCAAAAGCAAGACCTAACTCTTTCAGTGTAGTACAGGGTAAAGGCAGCAGAACTTGGACTTGGGACCAATTTGGAATCCTACCCCTTCCATTTAACTACCTGTGTGGCCTCAAGGCCCCAAGCCATGACTTAAACCTCCCTGAGCCTCTATAAAATAAGGAGATTGGACCAGAGGACAAGATGGTTTCTGAGGCCCAGATCTAGGGGTAGGATCCTATATGCAACCCTGGCTGGGTCTTTCCTCCCCCCTTGCCTCAGTTTCCTCTTCTGTAAAATGAGGGATTTATCTTAGCTGACCTCTAAGACCCATTCCTATTCTAGATTTCTGACCCTAGTGAATTTGAGTCCTCCCTTTTTTATCCCTGGAACCTTGAATGGTGCTTTGTTCATAATAGGAGCTTTCAGAAATATGTTATTGAATTGAAGCCAGAGTCCTAGAGGGTTGGGGAAATGTAGGGCGGGAGCTTTACACACACTTGTGGCCATTCAAAGCATTACAAGCATAGCTTGTTTTATTGTACTTCACAGTGCATTTTGTTACAAATTGAAGGTTTGTGGCAACCCTGTGTAGAACAAGTCTGTAGCACCATTTTCCCAACGGCATGAGCTCATGGCATTTCTGTGTCCTATTTTTATAATTCTAGCAATATTTCAAAGATTTTTATTATTATATTTTTATGATCATCGATGATCAGTGATTTTTGATGTTACTGTTATAATTGTTTTGGGGCACCATAAATGGCACCCAAATAAGATCATCAACTTAATAAATGTTGTATATGTTCTGATTGTGTTCTCCCCCTCCCTTTCCCCTCAGTTCTCCTTGAGACACAACAATATTGAAATTGGGTCAATTAATAACCCTACTTAACACAACCTCTAAGTGGTTAAGTGAAAGGAAAATGTGGCAAATTTCATTGTTATCCTAAGAAATTGCCAGGGGCAACTAGGTGGTGCACCAGCCCTGAAGTCAGGAGGATCTGAGTTCAAATCTGATCTCAGACACTAAAAGAAAAGAAAAGAAAAAGAAATTGCCTCAGCTACCCCAACCTTCAGAAATCACAAACCTCAAGACTCTGACCCTCCACCACAAAAAAAGGATTCTAACTGGCTGAAAGCTCAGGTGATGCTTAGTATTTTTAGCAATAAAGTAGTTTAAAATTAAGTCATGTACATTTTAAGACGTATTACACTTAATAGACTACAGCATAGGGTAAGCATCACTTTTATATGCACCAGGAAACTAAAAAAATTCATGTAACTTGCTTTATTGCAGTGGTCTGGAAGGGAACTTGCAAGATCTCCCAGATATGTGTGTATTATCTTTTCACACCCACACATACACAAACCCGTCACTTTCATAAAGGTAGAAAGTTGTATCTAAGTCAGTCAAGTGACTGATCTTGACAATAGGAGCACAAACAATCCTAGAACAATCTGTGATTTTTTTTTTCTTTCCCTCCTGCTCTATACTTTAAGTAAATTGTTTTTCTTTAGTTATCAACTTCCTTGTTGTTGCTGATTAGTTGTATCCAACTCCCTGTGACTCCTTTTGAGGTTTTCTTGGCAAAGATACTGGAATGGTTTGTCATTTTCTTCTCTAGCTTATTTTACAAATGAGGAAAGTGAGGCGGAGTGAAGTGACTTGTTTGAAGTCATCTAGTTAATAAATGTCTGAGGCTGGATTTGAACCGAGGTCCTTCTGACTCTGACAGCTCTCTCCACTGTGCCATGTAACTGGCCATTTTTATCTCTAAGATAAAAGCAGATGAATTCAAAACAATGGTCTCTCCAGTCAGGGCTGTATCTCAACTCCAAAAGGCTGCGTTATCCACCAATGGGAAGTGGGAATTCGAGTACCATTTATGTTCCCTCCATGCAATAGTTGAACAGGGGACTTGTGTCTAAAACAAACACTTTCTATTCCTGCCTATCCCTCCCATCACCATGAAAACTCCCAACCTGCCCTTGGACATTTGCTCCTAACATAATGAGCCAGGTCACCCTCATTTACTTTGGTGCCATTAGGAAAATTTTACTTTTATCTTCCCTCCAACCCAGCACCTCTACTCCTGGTCCCTCCAAATCACCTCAAGCTGAGAAGAGAGGCAGGCTATGATCAGGGAGCAAAAGTTTCTATTCCCTTTTCCATCTGAGTGGATTCAAATGAGTCTCACAGTCTGAGCAGGTCTGGATGATCAATCAATAAAAGTTATTAATCGCTTACCACACACTATACCAAGTGCTGGAGATACAAAAAGACAAAAAGACAGTGCCTGCCCTCAAGGAGCTTAAAATCTAATGGGAGATATAACATGCAAACAAATATATACAAGCAAGCTGGGTAGAAGAGAGCTGGGAAATAATGAACACAAGGAAGATACTAGAATGTCAAGGGATTAATTCTGGTAGAAGAGAAGATTGTAGTTGGAACTGAAAGGAAGCCGGGGAGGTCAGTAGTCAGTGGAGGAGAAGGGTGTTCCAGGAATAGGGGACAATAGCTAAGAGTGCTCAGAGCCAAGAGATGAAGGGTCTTGTTTGTGGAACAGCCAGGAGGCTGGTATCCATGGATCCAAGAGTACATGAACACTGGAAACCTAGAAGGGGCTGATTTGACAAGTGTTTTGAATGCCAAACAGCATTTATTCATTCATTCATTTTTTTTTCTTTTTTCTGCAAGGTAATTGGAATTAAGTGACTGTCCCAAGGTCACACAGCTAAGTAAGTGTTGTGGCTGAGGTCACGTTTGAACTCAGGTCCTCCTGACTCCAGGGCCAGTGCTCTATCTATCCACTGTGCCATCTAGCTGCTCCCCCCCACCCCCCACAACAAACAGAGCATTTAGTATTTGATCCTAGAGGTTATAGGGAGCCACTGGAGTTTACTGGGGGAGAAGAACGACCATTGATCTGAAACTAACTGCTTTATCTTAGAGGTAAAAAGTTGAATTTGGCAGTTACATGGCATGGTGGATAGAGCTGTGGACCCCATAGATAGGAGGACCACAGTTCAAATCTAGCCTCAGACACTTACTAGCTGTATGACTCCAGACAAATCATTTAACCCTGTTTGCCTGAGTTTTCCCATCTGTGAAATAAGCTGGAGAATGAAATAGCAAACCACTCCAGTATCTTTGCCAAGAAAATCCCAAACGGGACCACAGAGTGTTGGATACAACTAATCAACTAAACAACAACAAAGAAGTTAATAACCAAAGAAAAACAATTTACCCAAAGTATAGAGCAGGAGGGAAAGAAAAAAATCAGATTGTTCTAGGATTGTTTGTGATAATGCAAGGCCCTGTGCTAATCAATCCTCTACTCAGTTCAGCTGCCACAGTGATAATTTTCCTGCCTATTCCCTTCCCCCTAATTAATTCCAGTAGCTCCCTTTTTTTTTTACCTCTAGAAGGGTATTTAAAAGCCCTTCACAATTAAGCCCCTTCCTGACTTTCTATTCTCTTAAAATTTCTCTCCCTCCCATCCTCTACAATCCACTGGGACTGGTCTTGTCATTACATTGTGATCTCCTTAACAGCAGAGACTATCATTTGCCTCTTTTTTTGAATCCCCAACACAGTGCCTAACATATAGGAGGCACTTAATAAATTTAATTGATTGTTCCCTTAACATGTAAAAACAGAACTAAAATATCCAAATATGAATATGAAATTAATATATCCCATTCATTAAACCAAAATTTCCCAGTGAGCGTAGGAAGATAAAACAACTTAAGACTATTGAAATTATCTAGAAGTAGCCATGCCAGTGGAAAAAAGCGTGGGCTGGAGAAAGAACAACTGATACTAATAATGTTGCTAAGCTCATAAAACAAAGTTTTCCTGATTAAAAATATCTTTAGTTTATTTTATATGAATGATAAGCTCAAGAAGTTTATTTCTTTTTACAAGGAATAGTAGGTACAAAGTTTGCCAGAAGCCAAGGACAAGAAAAAGTCTAGAAAACCTGCATTAGGATCATGGAAAGAAAGGGGAATGGATTTATACTAAAAACTTTCAATTTGGGGTGGGGACACTGAGAACATCCCATTTGGGATTGGTTTTATATTGGGAGTGATGATCAGTTCAAACCAGAAAATGATGAGTCTGCTGTTTTAAATTTTATAAATATTATGTATCTTTCAAAAAAACCCTTTAAAAATCTCACCCTTTTGGCTAGCTACAGTGATCAAATTAATTGAATGATTAATTACTAACAAGCAATTATTATTTACAAATCTGCTTCTATCCTCTAGGACATATACAAGTATTTTTTAAAAGTTCTGAAATCTATTCAAATCACATGGCTCTCAGTGGGAGAACAAAAAAGGCTTTGTATTAAAGCATAAAAACATTTTAGAATACTGTTCATTTTATCTGTATCTCTTCCTTTTTATTTTTGTATATGTTTTATACAACATATAATAGCACAGTATGGGTATATGGTTTATAAATAAGAATACATCTATTGGGGAAGTGCACTCAAATCTGTTTTACCGATATGGGATGTACAGTCACAGAAATTTAAAGATCTTTGGTTTTAATGATCTTTTAGGTCTCTGTTCAATAAAGCATTTTTTCTTTAAATTTTAAAAATTGTTTTTAATTCTAAACTAGCAAGTATTTTTAATTGTCTCTTAATATATAATATATCAATACATTGATATATAAGATTTAAAAATTCATTCAATGTATATCAATATTGAAATATATTGATATACATTGAATGGAATAAAAAAACACTCTAATATATATCTCTGTGGCCCTGCAAAAATAAATTTCCACATTAACTATATCTAAAAATGGACGTCACTTCCTGAAGCTTAAGTTTTCATCTCTCTGGCAAAAGTTGTCTTTCTTTTAGTATTATTGTTTTTTATTGTGTTGATCAGAAGTCTAAAATCTGTCACAGGTATCTTTCTCTCTCCTGTTATCATTGTATAAATTATTTTCCTAGTACTAATCTTTTCACTCTGGCTCAATCAATTTAGAAAGGTCTCCCAGTTGCTTCTGAAATGGTTTCATCATTTTTATGGCACATTACCAATGATATTCATGGCCCACAATTTGTTTAGCCATTCCTCAAAAGAAGGCTAACTAACGTATAGTTAGTTAGTTTCCAATGCTTTGCCACTGTCCAAAGAGTTACTGTCAATATCTTTGTACCTATTGATCCTTTTTCTTTCTTTAATTTCTTTGGGGGATATAGGCCAAAGTAGTGCTATAGCTTAATCAAAGGGAATATGCAAAGTTTACTCACTTTCTGGGCATAATTCCAAATTTCTTTCCAGAATGGCTGGGCCAATTCACAGCTTTCGGAACAGTGAACTACTGTACCTTTAACAAGCATGTATTAAGTGCTAACTATGTACTAGGCAGGGTGCACATATTTCTTTGGGAATACAAAGAAAAGCAGAACCCCAAAATAAAACAACCACAGTTCCTTCTCTCGAGGGGTTTGCATTCCAGCGAGGGAGACGGCAATATCCTAGGTACATACAAAATATACACAGTTATGTGAAAGTAATCTGAGAGGGGAAGGAATGGCAGCTGGGGTGGATCGGGAAAGGCCTCCTGCTAAAGGTGGGATTTGGACTGAGCCCTGGAGGAAGCAAAGGAAACCAAGGGAAGGCTTGAAGGGGCAGAGCATTCCACCCATGGGCACGACCAGTCCCAAAGCAGGAAATGGCATTTGGAATGTCCTGTTTGCCAGTAGTCTCATGTGGCTGTGTTGGATCGTGGGTGAAGGGGATTGACATGAAAGAAGGCCGATAACAGAAAGGGGCCAGGTTATCAAGAGCTTTACATGACCAAAGTGAGATTTTTGATTGTGATCTTGGAGGTACTAGGGAACCATTGGAAAGTGTTGAGTAGGGTCATGAGCAGGTACTATAATTTTACGTACTTCTCATTTACTGCTCAATTGTTTAAATAGTGTTACTTTTATGGTACTGAATTCTATATAAGGACTGAATATCGATATGCTCTATATTGTGGATTCCTATATTAGTACTTGAATGGAGTTCAATGTGAGCAATTTGAAATCACTAGTAATGTTCATGTTGTTCTTTTCATATTTAAGCAGACCTAAACAGTGCGCATTTGGGGAAAGCAAAACCCATGCCTAAAAATCCACAGGTAGTCCTCACAAAGGACTTGCCTTCTTCCCTGCTGGGTAAAATTTCAGTTCTTGCCATGAGGGAATTTTGGGTGCCCTTCAAGATAAGGACCCAGAGGAAATTGCCTGGGCCTCTATGGGGATTGCCTATGCAAACAGGACCCCTAGAGAATTTTCATGTGCCCTAGGTAGAAAGGGACACTTTGTTTAGACTCTAGTTGGATGGCCTTATTGAACTGGAATTATGGAAGAGTTTCTGCTTGGGACTTAGGAGAAAGGAGCAATGCCAAGTTGACAGCAGACCCCTGTAGGTTGAGCTCCATGGGGCTTGGAAAGCTCAGTGTGGACCAGTTTCTATTTGAAACAGAAGCCAATTTTCTTTATCTTTACCCTTTCTATTGTAGGTTGAGAGGTCCAGTAGGGATAATAAAGCTAAACAAACAGAAATTTGGTAAATTTTGTTTAAAAAAAAAAAAAACCTCTTGTTGACTGGGGAACTTTCCGAAAGGTTCTTTCTTCTCCAAGTCTTCAACATTTCTATTTTGAGATAATTACAATTTTTACATGTGAGATTGCATATGATATAATATTGAGTTCCATGATAATGTAAATTGAATTAGAGACTCAACTATAAGGTACTGGGGAGGAAAGTGAATTACAATTGCTTATATAGAGAACTTACATAGAGAACTGTTCTAAATTCAATGGAGTGGGGAAAAAAGAAAGAAATGCATCTCTGCCTTTTTGTCCCAGGGGACAGCAAAAATCTCAAATCAGGGGAATTTGTAACCTAGGCTGATCTAGTGATATCCAGTTTGAGGGGCCTATGGAACACATCTGGATTGCCTAATGTGGAAGCTTCTGTACCTCTTACCATATAGGTGGGAGTAGCCTCCTTTGATTATTTGCCTTTGTCTTTCAAACTTGGAGGCTGAAACAACCATTCTTTTAGGTAAGCTATTGTACCCAGTGTAGACCATGAATTGAATCAATAAGTCGCAATAAGAGTCTCCTTCCCCAGCTCCCTTTCTTTTACCCTGTTCTGAGAAATGAGCCTGGGGAGATTTGTTTCTGTTTTCTGTTATTTGTCCTCAGTTTGAGTTGCTGGAAGTTATCTCACAAGCATTGGGAGTTAGTGCTATGGAGACCTTGGAGGCAGGATTTCAGGAATGGGGCCACTGGCCAACCCAGCATGGAAGCCCTGAGAAGCCAGGGCACCTGGGACTGGAGCCTGAAGGGGATTTTGGACTTAGAACTAGAACTGTGCTCTATGGGAACTGAGCTAAGCTATAAACCTAATCCCTTTCCTTTCCTCAGAGACCTAGGTAGTGCAGGGCAACACCATTTTTCATTAGCAGCTCTGCTTGGTTTCAACTCCACCAAAAATATCGTACCTCCCCTAGGATAAGCTGATCCCCTGAAATTTCATTACTATGCAGATGACTCATTTTGGAGAACTTGGGGGGGGTAGAGCGATAAACTCCCAAAGATTTTTTTTATAGAGGGCTCAGGACTTTCTAGGTAATTCTCCATTTTCTACAAGCAGTTCTACTTGGTTTCAGCTCCATAGAACATCATGCCCCCCCTGCCCCGCCAAGGACCCCATTTCCCCTCCATTCTTTTCCAACTTTCCTTTGCATATAGTCTTCCCCTTTATACTGTAAGCTTCTTGGGGGCAGGAACTGGTTTCCTTTTTCACTTGTCTATCCCCAGTGCTTAGCACAGTGCCTGGTACACAGTGAGTATTTAATAAATGTTTATTGAATTGAGTCAAAAAATCACTTTGACAATGAAGTAGAGAATGTAGAGAAGTGGGGAGAGACAGATGGGAGGACCATTAGGATGTTCTTTATGTAAGATTCTAAGGTCCTGAGCTCTGACACTTTGGTTTCCAAATGTTAAGAAAAAGTTTCCAATCATATTATTAAATTATCTCTCAGGGTCCTTTCAATTAAGCTCCAGACACATCTATTCAAATCTGCTGTTCTGAATTTTGAAAACCTCGAGCAATATTGCTCTTAATCTTGTCTAATGAAGCTGGCTCCAGGTTAAGGGCCCGAAGATAGATGTCATTTATTGCAGATGAAAGTGGACCTGAGTAACCCGTTATTTCCAGCTGATGACCGTACCATTTCCCAAAAAGGGGCTACCCCTGGTAACCCCCTAAAAGTCCCAAATCTGCATCTCATCTGTCTAGTAGAGGAAGACAACGGGTGCTGGGGCTCCAGGGGCTCCCACTAAAATCCCCCCCCAGATGTCTCAAGGGATGAGGAGGGCTGATGGCTTCTACAAAACCTTCCCATAGCTAGGAAATCTCCCAGAATGCCTCCTGGTGCTGAGCTGTTTGTCTTCTCGTCCAAGGCCAGTGCCAGAAGGTTGGTCACCAAGAGGATGAATTCTTATTTTATCCATAACAACTCATGAAGAAAAAACAATTTACCAAGGTGTATAAGTACTACAGTCTATATCTGCAGGTGAATTAAAACCCTCACCAATCCTTGAGCTACATATCTCAGGAAATATTGGAAGAAGGTCCTGGGGAGCCAGGTGGCCTGAACAAAAGGGAGACAGCCAGTAGACAAGAGACAATAGCCCACTGTGGGCTCTGTCTGCTCCCTCTAGGCCAGGAGTCTTCAAATTTTTTTCATCATTTTTCTCTATCAATATAAAGATGTTGAGCATGTGCATATATAATTAATTCTAAATTATATCCATGTACAGAGAGGCTGTGAGTGATAGTGAAGAGAAAGATGGCCTTGAAGCCAGAAAGAACTAATATTTGTTATGTCTCTAAGCCATCCTGGATTATTTTTGTGTGATTATTGAATTTAATTCTCACTCAATGACCATTGGTCATGGAGGATGTTCCACTAAATGTGTGTGTACACACACACACACACACACACATATAGACATACACACATATGTCATATATAGTGCTTATTATGGGCCACTTACACATATTTTATTTATATGTACATAGATATATGCATGCACATTACACACACATATATACATAGGCCTTCCTTGTCTCGGACGATTTACTTAGCCTCTCAGTGCTCCAGAAAGCCACTTCTGAGCCAATAAGGTACAAGAAAAGGTGGCAAACTCCATTGGCAAGAGGATGTTGCTTAGCCAGCAGCTAATGAAATTACCAAGTCAGTCCCTATCTCTATAAAGGGACGACTGTAGTAACATCCGTGATCATAAAATTTACATAAAAATACTCATTTGGAAATGGTGAATGGAATAATATTTGATCATAAAGGCATGAGGGGTCCCTGAGGCTTCTTGAGCAAGAGAACCACATGATTAGGCTTGTGCTTTAGGAAAATTACTTTAGCAGCTGAGCAAAAGTTGGGTTGGAGAGGGGAGAAACTGGAGACAGGGAGGCTAGTTAGGAGATGATTGAAGTAGTCTAGGCAAGAGGTGACAAGGGCCTGAACTAGGCTGGTGATTATGAGAATAGAGGGAAGATGATATTGTGTGGTGGTAGAAGCTACAGACTTTGATAATTGAGTGGATACATGGGATGAGGGAGAAAGGAAGATTCTGACACAGTCAACTGAAGTGACTGGAAGGATAATGATGCCTTTGACAGAAAATAAAAAAGTTAAAAGTTGTGATTCTGGGAACAGCTAAGTGGCGCAGTAGATAGAGCCCCAGCCCTGAAGTCATGAGGACCCGAGTTCAAATCTGGTCTCAGACACTTAACACTTCCTGGCTATGTGACGCTGGGCAAGTCACTTAACCCCAATTGCCTCAGGGAAAAAAAAGTTGTGGTTCTGGGGAGATAAGAGAATCTTATCTGAGATCTGCTTATTCTGTGGGACTTATAGGCCTCAGATCCTAGAACCCACCTTCTGACTGATACATAGACTAATCTGGCAGTGGGGGGGGGGGATGGCAGAGGGAACAGGGTGATAGAATTTTCCCAATGGTATATACACCACTGCCTGAGTAGTGGTTAGATTATAACTGCCCTGAATTTGGACATCAGGCTAAGAGAGCACAGGAAGGGAGTATTAAGGGATAAGGAGAAGTGTTGGAGACAAGTTCTATAACCAGAAAGTCTCCAACACTGAGCTCAGCATTCTGTCAGCCAATTAGGACTTAGATTTGTCCTTGCATACCCAGCATGCAGTATGTGTCTCTTATAGCCAAGAAGGTATTACAATAGAGATTAATTTTTTCATAAAGAAAGCTTTATTATATATATATAACAACATTTTTAGTAGCATAAAGTTGTTAAATGTTTATCAGAACATTTATAGTCAGATAAATAAATGAGGTGTTCAGTTCTGGTCTTGGGGTTTTGGGTTTTCTTAGTCGGCCAATAAGTTTTATTCTCCATCAAGTTTTCGAAAGGGAAACCTACATGCCATGTGTAGCCTCCAATTTGTTTCTTGCTTTGGATTTGATTGGGAACAGAACTGAGAATCCTGATTCCCAGAGATAAGTTGTTATAAAGAAAATTTAAACCTTATGGGCATAGTAAGACTGCTTCTCTAAGGGTGTACTTTGCGACTTCGTTGATTGAAAAATCAATCTGGAGTTTCTGATTATCATAGAGATCAATGAACTTTTCTTTTCAATGATTCCTTATAGTTGATTTTTCTGGCTCAATATTAAAAGGATTTCATCCTCAAACCTCATTCACTTGGCTTTGGCCAGTAAGAACTATTCCTACAACTATCCCTGTGAAATTTTTCATATGCACGATAATTCTCCTACTTTTACCACCTCATAGTTCTCTGTACAATCCACACATTATTCATTGATTTCTTTTGAAATACTTCAGTAGGATAAGTTATTTGTCAAATATTCCCTATGTTCCCCTTGACAATCTTCTCATAGGTGAGCATACACCCTTGCTTACCTAGCTGGGGAACCCTTGTATTATATCATACTGCCTTTTGCTGGGCATGTATTCAACTTCCAAATCTCCCACCTTACTAGTTGTATGATCTTGGACAAGTTTCTTAACTTCTCTGAGCCTCAGTTTTCCCATTTGTAATATAGGGATAATAATACTTTTCACTTCTCCCTGTACCCTGACCTTTCCTTCCAAGGATAGTGGGAAGATTCAATAAGATTTTGGAGGCCAGTCCCTCATTTAACAGATGAAGAAATTGAGATCCAAAGAGGGCAAGTGACCCATCTAAGAACACCCAGGAGATAAGTGCCTGAGCAAGAATAATAATAGTAATAGTAATAATGATAATATGCTAATCCAGACAGTCTCAGAGGTTGAAGATAGGATGTGAATGGCTTAACAATGGACTCCAGCTTCACATCATTCTATGCAAACAGAGCAGTCTGGCCTGCTGACCTAATTATAATTAATAATAGGAACAGGGTGGGCTCATTTGAAAATTCCTGAGAATAAGCTGGATTAGTTTACAAGCCAGTTTAGAGTTCTCATCATAACAACCACAACTAATGTTTTTATAGTGCTTACTATGTGCCAGGAACATATGTTAAGCTCTTCATAATTGTCATCTCATTTGATCCTCTCAACAATCCTGGGAGGTAAATGCTATTATTATGCCCCTTTCAGAGTTGAGGAAACTGAGGCAAACGGTATTGAAGTGACTTTCCCAGAATCAAATAACTATAAAGTGCCTGAGGTTGGATTTAAACTCAGATCTTCCTGACTCCAGAATCAGCAGCACCTAGCTGCCAGAATTAAAGGGCATGTAAGAAATGATTACTAGTGGATAGTACTATTGAGGTTAAAGACATTAGAAATCTTTGAAGCCAATGATGTTTTCAACAAGAATACATTTTGTTATATTAAACTTAAATGACATTTAGTAAAAATGCAAAATTGTGCAATTATGGCAAAATGTTTAAAAATTCCATGCATTTGCTATCTCACCCTCCCAGTCTAACGTACTTCTTCCTACGTAGCTGAGCACTGAATGTTGAATGCCTTTTCAAAACTGCCTTAAACAGTGAATTTGATGCCTTACAGACCACCATCCACCTTGTCTCATGCATCACTGCAATCATTTGAGACAATCTAACATTGGATGTGTGCCATAAGAAATGAAGCTGGAAAACAGAGGTTTCATCTTCACTTTCCTGCAAAGCCTTAGTTCACATTTTCTAAATATAGCAGAGGATGCTGTATAAATAATCTTTCAACACAGCAACAAACTGTTCACGCTTGGGGAAGGGCTATAATCAGTTGCCTTTAAGTCTTCTGGTAGTCTTCTTGCCTAGAATGCTTAACTCGGAGAAGATGCATCTATGATTGGTCCAGCGCTCTGTGCCACGTGTTGCCTTCCTCACTCTCACATCTTGTCTGTCTCTTCTCCATGTAATGACATAATCTATTAAATGACAATGTTTGCTGTGAGAGTGCATCCGTGAAGTTTTATTGTGTTTAGGTAAATGGAAGTGAGTGGTGATGAGGTCATGAGATGTGCAAGTCCTCTGTAGTGACAATTGTTGCTCTTTCCGATTCCATTCCTCCCAAGGACTGCCTTCCACATCCGTCCCTACTCTGAAATTAAAGTCATCTAGAATTACAAGTTTTTCCTCTTTCAGCACCTTGATGATAAGGTGGTCATAAAATTTTTCTTTGTTCTCATCGGGGTTCAGCATGGTGGAAGCATAGACACTGATATGATGGTGGTATGGGGCTTTCTTGCAAGTAGTCATCACATTGTCATGAGCCTGTCATTCATTCTTTTTTGGCAAACAAACAAGCATCTTGACTAGATTTGTTTCTATTGCAAAACCTAAGCTAGCTTCATGGCACTCCCCATCACTGCGGCCACTCCAGAAAAATGCGTATTGGGCTCCAACTTCAGCAAAGTGGCCTTCGTTGGCCAGCCTTATTTCCCTCAGGGCTGCTATTTAAATGTGATACCTGTGGAGCTCTCTCTCAACAAGAGCTGTCTATCTTTCAGGTCTATAGCATTTCGTATTGTCCACAAGCATGTGCATATTTGGTGTACCAATGGCGAGTGGTATCATCTTTGCAAAAGTTTGTGTTTTCTGAGTGTCCCAACCACACAAATGGGATCCCCACCTGCCACAGTAAATAGGCCAGGATTATGAGAAGCAGACAATTTTTAAGTCACCTTTTCTAGCCATTTCCTTACATCAGGAGGTAAGCATTGTAGTTCTTAAGAAGGCTGCTCAGACACCCAGGGAGCTGCCCAATCCCACTGTCCTTTTGAGGCCAATGAGAAGAGAACTCCATGGCCTGAGCCACCTGTGTATAAGATTGTGACTACAGCTCTGTGTATCAACATCTACTTCATCACTTAACTGTTGTCACAGGACTTTGAAGTACATAAAATAGTGAAATGGCATAGATATGGTAAGGGGACATGAGTGGAAAAAGTTTAAGAAGCCCTGGAGAAAGGGATGGGTAAACAAATTGTAGTCCATGAATGTCATGGAATATTTTTATTGAAGTTTTTTTTTTATTTTAAAACATATGCAAGGATAATTTTTCAACATTGATCCTTCAAAAACCTTGTGTTCCAATTTTTCTCCCTTTCACCCTACCTCCTCCCCTAGGTGGCAAGTAATCCAATATATGTTAAAAATGGTAAAAAAAAAAAATATATATATATATATGTGTGTGTTAAATCCAATATAGGCATACATATTCATACAATTATCTTGCTACACAAGAATAATCGGATCAAAAAGGGAAAAAATGAGAAAAAAATAAAATGCAAGCAAACAATAAAAGTGAGAATGTTGTGTTGTGGTCCACCCTCATTTCCCATAGTCTCTCTCTGGGTGTAGATGGCTCTCTCCACCACAAGATCATTAGAACTGGTTTGAATCATCTCATTGTTGAAGAGAGAACCACGTCCATCAGAATTGATCATCTTGTTGCAAGTCTTCTTGTTGCCATGTACAGTGATCTCCTGGTTCTTCTCATTTCACTCAGCATCAGTTCATGCAAGTCTCTCCAGGCCTCTCTGAAATCATCCTGCTGGTCATTTCTCACAGAACAATAATATTCCATAGCATTCATATACCATAATTTATTCAGCCATTCTCCAATTGAAAAGCATCCATTCAGTTTCCAGTTTCTGGTCACTACAAAAAGGGCTGCCACACACATTCTTGCACATGTGGGTCCCTTTCCCTCCTCTAAGATCTCTTTGGGATATAGGCCCAATAGAAATACTGCTGGATCAAAGGGTATGCACCGTTTGATAACTTTTTGAGCATAGCTCCAAATTGCTCTCCAGAAGGGCTGGATCTGTTCACAGTTCCACCAACAATGTATTAGTGTCCCAGCTTTCCCACATTCCCTCCAGCATTCATCATTATCTTTTCCTGGCATTTTAGCCAATGTGACAGGTGTGTAATAGTACCTCAGAATTGTCTTAATTTGCATTTCTCTGATCAATAGTGACTTGGAGCATCTTTTCATATGAATGTCATGGAATATTATGTACTTCTGTTGTTGTTTGTCATTCATTCTTGAATCTTTTCAGAGGAATGGAGGAGGACCTTGTGAATAGAGGTAGAACAAAGTGAACAATGATAACAATGTTTATACAATAACATGCTAGAGAAAATGACTTTGATGAAACAAATGATAAACCATGAAGCTAAAAGAATGAAGATGAAGTATACCCCTCTACTCCTGATGGAGAGCTGATGAACATAGAACCTAACCTAGGAAAGGGGACACATTTTCAGACATGGCTAAAAGGGGAATTTGTTTGCTGAATTATGTAGCTACATATGTATATATGTAGTATGTATGTATGCCTTTTTTTCAAGGGTACGTGTGTATGTCTTCAAGGGATGGGGGGTCTTTTGTGTGTGTGTGTATAATTTGCTCTATTATGGAAGTAGTGGAAAGGATATTTTTAAATGTTTATTTTTATTTTTTCAATTAACAATTTAAAAAAATAAGTAAATTCAGCAGTTAAGAAAATATACACAATGACCACAATATAAAATGGAAAGGATACCTCCCCTCAATGAAACTAAAGGAGACAGTTATAATGATCAAGATTGGCTTATGTGCAGAGAGGACAAAATGTACTTCTCTTCCTTAATGGGATAGGTAGGAAACTATGGGTGTTTTGGAACATCAAAGATATTGTTGGATTTGGCTTCACTGAAATGCCTTTTTTTTTCCTCTTGCTCTCTTTTGTATTTTGTTACAAGTGACGGCCCTCTGGGGAGGGAAGGAAAGATGGACAGATTTAGAAATGAAGGTCATATAAAAACAAGATTTAGATACATTTTTTAAAAAAATCATTTTAATCTCAGAGGAAACTGAGACTCAGTGATTTGTACAAGATCGTAGAGCCAGGATTTTAACTTCAATCCAACATCCTTTCCACCATACCATATTCAGGTAGCCTCTGTCCTCAAGGACAGTAGAGGAAAGGGAGAATGCAAGTACAGGTAGCTTTTTCAAATGATATTGAAAAGTACATCTAAAGTTCAAATAAAATGTAACATGGTTTTCATTAGTGCCAGAGGGGATCAAAGAAGGATCCTAAGAGGAGGAGGAGGAGGAGGCATTAGAGTTAGGATTTGAAGGCCAGATAAGATCAATAAACATTTATTAGGTGCCTAGTATGTACCAGGCTATGTGTTAAGCTCTGGGGATAGAAGAAAAGGCAAAAGGCAGCCAGCCCCTGCTCTCAAGGAAGTTGCAGTGTAATAGGATACAACATGCAAATAAATATCTACAAAGCAACCTAGGATAAACAGGGATGGGGCACTGGAATGAAGAGGGGTTGGGGAAGGCTTCCTGCAGAAGGTGGAACTTTATTTTTTAATGTATGGATTTATTTACAATTTAAATGCAAAATAAGAAAAGATGAAAAAGAAAATGAAAAATAAACAAAAAAACCATTGTTGTGTGTCCAGCAGGACATCAGGGAGGATTGAAAATGTTACAATACATTTTGAGAAAGTACACATAATACAATGTTATAACTATCCATCTTTGCTTCTTGTAGGTCATTCTTTTGTTCTGAGATCCATTTTTACCTTGTTCTTTTTTCCCCTTTCCTTCTCTCTCAACTCCACCAAGAAGGTTAAGCACGGATATGTTTATGGAAACATATACATATACACATACATACATGCCCGTTCACTTATGCATATACACATATATACACTTGTATCTAAAACAATATTAAAATAGTTGACATAATGTAGATTTCTCTTTTGATTTAATCTTTTTTAACTTTGACTTTGAGATCAATGATTGCTATTCCTCCTTTTCTTCCAAATAAATTCTGCTCCTGATAATTGTTATTAGGTTTGAGTGTATCTCTTTTCTATGTCTTCTGCTCTTCTACTTTACTTCTACCTGTTAACTTGCCTTTCTATTACTCAACCTTCCTGCCATCTAGTCCCACAGTGGATCCTTCCTTTATTTTCTCCCCCTACACTTTTCCTCCTTCCCTCTTTATTCCATTCCTATTAATCTACCCACCTTGTCCTACTGCCATAAATCTACACAGCCTTCTATAACCCACCTTATCCTATTCCGTCCCCTTTATTACTTTATATCTTTTGGAGGGTGCTGTATCTTTCTTGGTATGTGTATGTGTGTATACATACATATAAACATATGTATACACATGTACACAGACACCACATACATATACAGACACATGTATACACATGTATATCATACACACACACACAGTTGCCTTCATTCCTTATGTAAGTTTTCAGAACTACAAAAGGTGGGACTTGAGTTGAGACTTAAAGGAAGCCAGAGAGGTCAGTAGTCAGGGCTGAGGAGAGAGAACATTTTTCTCAGGGAGAACATTTCAGGTCTGGAGGATTGCCTGGAGCTGAGAGCTGGAACGTTTTGGTGGTGGGACAGCCAAGAGGCCAGGGTCACAGGTTCAGAGAGTGGGGTGGGGAGGAAGGTGTAAGAAGACTGGAGAGATGGGGAGGGGCTGGACACTGAAGGGGTTTGAATGCCAAAGAGCATTTTGTATTTGTTCCTGGAGGCAATAGGGAGCCACTGGAGTGTGTGTGTGTGTGTGTGTGTGTGTGTGTGTGTGTGAGAGAGAGATAATTGTACCTACATTTTAAGTAAATCACTTTAGTGCCTGAGTGGGGAATGGACTGGAATGGGGAGAGACTTGAGGCAGGCAGAGCCCCCTCCCCCAGGCACCTATTGCAATAATCCAGTTGTGAGAGGATGAGAGCCTGAAGGGGAAGGGGGAGCCACATGTCGAAGAAGAGAAGGGACTATATTGAAGAGAAGTTGCAAAGATGAAATCACTAGGCCTTAGCAACAGACCTGGGGGTGGGACAGTGAGCCACCCAGAATGATTCCTGGGTTGTGAACTTGAGGGATTGGGAGGATGGGTGGTGTCTTCCCCAGCAACAGAGTTCAAAAGGTGAAGGACAGAGCCAGAACAAAGGCACAGAAATCTGAGAATACACCACCCAGAGTCAAGAGTTTGACTAGAAGCTAAAATTGACGAAGGGAAGTTCTTACAAGCTAAGGTTTAAGGCCATCAGGTTATGGAGGGTCTTAAATGCCAGGCAAAGGCCCTGGAACTTTCTTTCGTAGTTCCATGAAGAACCAATGGGAAGGATCCGTTGGTCACAAGGGCCATCCCTGCCTTCTCTAGGGAGCATGGCAGAGTCTGCAGGAGAGCCAGTATCAAATCAGTTCCAGTATAATAGCTTTGTAATCCTTATCCATCATGCTTTGGAAATGGGAATTATAATCATGTTCTGAACTCCCCTGGACTCCACACACCTGCTCTCCTCTGCCTCACTGTCTCCCTGGCTTTTTCTAGAATACTTGGTAGTTTATTTTGGGTTTTTTTATATGTTTTGAGTTCATGATAAAAAGGAAAATACAAAACAGAAAAAAGAATCTCATTTGACCCTCACAATAATCCTTGGAAGTAGGTGTTAGTATTACTCTCACTTCCCAGATGAGGAACTGAGGTAAACAGGGTAGGTAGAGTGACTTGTAAGCTCTGAGGACCCATCAGACCCTTTCTTTCTCCAGCATTTAAAAATATCTGCTGACTACTGCCCTAGTTGCCACAAGCATTTCAGAATAGAAAGAAGACCCACCTGTGCAAGAATGTTTGTGGCAGCCCTTTTTGTAGTGGCTCGAAACTGGAAACTGAATGGATGCCCATCAATTGGAGAGTGGCTGAATAAATTATGGTATGAATGTCATGGAATATTATTGTTCTGTAAGAAACGATCAGCAGGACGATTTCAGAGAGGCCTGGAGAGACTTGTATGAACTGATACTGAGTGAAATGAGCAGAACCAGGAGATCATTATACACGGTAACAACAATACTATATGATGATCAATTCCGATGGATGTGGCTCTCTTCAACAAAGAATTGTCTCAAACCAGTTCCAATTGTTCACTGAAGAAAACCATATACACCCAGAGAGAGGGAAATGAAATATGGACCACAACGTAACATTTTCATGC